>CATKWJ010000598.1:0-43746 GCA_949825065.1 Odontocerum albicorne | reverse complement strand
AAATAGAATTTATGGCGTAAAAAATTAATAACTTGTTTCTCAACATTTTCTAATCACGAAGAGTTTTCTTCTTTCTTTTGAATGGTGGTGAGCCTGTGCAAAGAGAAAAAAACAATTTCATCATAAAATATTTTCACATCGCATCACAAAGCTTATCCTTCATATTACAGAAATATAATACATTAGAAGACAGATACTTCGTTATTATGAAAATAAAAAAAAAAACAAACCCCTTACAAGATGAAAAAAAGTATTTGCAAAGCTTCAGTGTAAAAGTCAACCCATCCCACAAATAATATATATACTGCCAATCAAATTGTAAGTTACTCAGCAAAAATTGTCATTCCTTGAGCCAAAGAAAGTAGTCCATTATTTTAGATGTAAGCCTATCTTTTTCTCGTACATTTTTTCTCTCTTCCTTTTTCGGCATTAATCGGAGTTCAAGGCTTTCAAGGAACCGGGACTTTGTGTCATAAAACTGGATCATTTTATTCTATCACAGTAAAAAGGTCTCAAATAACTATAACTCAATTAAGATACATGAAGTAGCCATGTAGATGTTTTTAGTGGAGTTGAAAACAGATTATTTATCCATCATTACAAACTTGATTTAATTTAAATATCCAAAAGTCATACCTCTGAAACATCCAAAAGTCTACGTCTGAAAACAAAACTGATAATAAGATATCGAAATTCTTCTAACATTTTTCAACCTTATAAACCTTAACTAGAGTCAACCTTAACTAGAGTTTTTTTTTAATCCAATGTCCTTTTTAATATCTCAGATTAATAGAATCAAATTAAATACATAAAACATGCAAGAAAGTCCTTCAAACTCGCTAGAAACTAGAAGGAATTTGCTCTGGTTTTTTTGCGTAGGCCATATGAATAGGAGACACATATTAGTTAACGCGTTTGGATTATGGCAAAATGAGTTAGAGATTGAAGAAAATGAGAGTATGTATATATTCCCTATTTGCTACGGTCTAATTGAAGTCTGGGGAAGGCATTAAATAAGGTGAAAGAATATGCTGAGTAAAGCCTGTAACACTACCATGCTAATGCCAAGTGGCCAAGAGGAGTAGAAATGTGTTTTTGTAACTTTTACGACCAACATCTCGTAAACATGACCCTCAGTGATGAGAAACAACATAAGTCTATTCGAGGATATTATTGTCACAAGTTTACTTCAAATTGTTTCCCGTACCACAACGTGGCTTATGCTCCCCTGAGCTAGACTGAGGCAAAACCTAGCAAGCAGAGAATAATTCTGTTTAAGTGTTATTTTTCTCTTTAACGTTGTGTTTGCATAAAATGTGTCTACATGCATAACGCGCACACTTAGCTTAATGAGATTTTCCTAAATTCCCTTCCTAACTAAAATATCTTCTAAACGTATTTTCTGCCGCTCTCCAGTGTTAAATGTAAAAAAGCCAACCCGCAAATTAGTGTGATTGATGTTCAACATTATTTTAAAACTATAATATCCTTAATATGCTTTTCTTGGAAATTTGGTCACCTGTTCATCACGCGATTTTGAGTGGACGTCTGTTTTATCATAAACGTTAAAAAAGTATCAAGAATATCACTAAACATAAATTGAAAAATGAAATTTGAAGTCGTGAGGCATACTTGATTTATAAGTATAAAGCACCAGATATGTGTTATATATTATATTTTGTATATGTATATATCATTTTTAGACCACAAAAATAAAAATTTATGTTATTCTAAATATTGCTTAGTATAGTGTTAGTAAAGTAATACGCTTTCGTTGTATAGTATGCAACTCGGTGACTTAAATGCCATTCAACCTCATAGTATCAACCAGAAAGATGTTTAAAAGATTTTGAAGTGAGAAAAAGGTCGATATACTTTAAAAAATGGATTTCAGCAAGAATCAAATCCTTCACCCTCCGGACTGAAAGACAACAGATATCTTGCCAACTAAAATATTTCAAAAGTTGATCAATTAAACAACAGTTGAACAAAAGTTTCGTAAAAATATGATCATTTAAAAAAAAAGCCTATGAATTATTGATTTCTTTATATATCGCTAAATTCAATCAACTCAGATCGTGTTGTGGTGCTTGTTGTAACAAGGCTTATAATTATTGAATAAGATACAAATTTTAAATGTTCAATACTACCAGGAGAGAAAATGTTTCAGTAAATTTACAACAAAATTTCAGACTTTATATAGAAGAAAATAATTATGTTGATATTCCTAACAAATCGTTACATTAATTTGTGTTGTAAATCATGTTCATTTTTGTTACATTTTTAACAATGACAAATCACACGCGTTTTCTCCATGGGGGGGTGAAAGAAATCAAATTTTCTCGTTGTTACAAATTAAATACTTTTTTTGTATACATTTTATATTCAATTTCAAAGAATGCGAAAATTGAAATAAAATGAAATTTCTATAAATCTTTTATTAGAAAAAAATGTTTTTGCTTTAAGACTTTATTTGTAGTAAATAATTATAAATATATTTTTTTGCAAATTAAAGAAAATTGAAACCATTGCTAAAGTATAATTGAAATATTTTTTCAACGAATTCAATTTGCGTTAAAATTGTTTCTCAATAAATGATGCTTTTCTAATGTGAAAGTACTTTTACTTTTTTTCTTCTTCATATTTTAGGGATTATCACAAAGTCGATAAAATTTTTATTTTTGTTTTCAAAATGATCTAAATGAGATTTCATTTGTTTTTTCCTCAACTAAACAGTGTATTTTATGATTTATCCACAACTCATTATTTGTATAATCATACAATGACATTTATTATTGATTCAACGTTTATTCTTTCAAATTCATCAGAAACTTCATTCTTCGTTTGAACATTCGATTATGTAATATAAATCTTATGCAATCAATTAAATCATCATCCTTCTTCTGTGTGTGACCTTTACATGCAGTGTGTTCTCTCCAACCAGGTCGCAGCGTCCAGTATTAGATTATGAAGCTACTGCACTTTTCCAGGAAACGCACAGATAGAGCAGCTTTTTACAATGGGGTTCATGGTCTGGATTACCCCGCACTCACAGAAAGGTGGCTTGTTCCCACTCCACATTGAAACTTATTCAGAGTATGCAATTCCTTACGACATGTTCTGGATTTCCCCGCACTCACAGAAAGGTGGCTTGTTCCCACTCCATATTGAAACTAATTCAGAGTATGCAATTCCTTACGATATGGTCTGGATTACCCCGCACTCACAGAAAGGTGGCTTGTTCCCACTCCACATTGAAACTTATTCAGAGTATGCAATTCCTTACGACATGGTCTGGATTTCCCCGCATTCACAGAAAGGTGGCTTGTTCCCGCTCCATATTGAAACTTATTCAGAGTATGCAATTCCTTACGACATGGGGAAAAACAGTTTATTTCCACTATTTTCCACGCTGCTTATGGGATGCGGGGGCTTCGAACAGGTTTTTCTCGGTTCCCCAATATCGGTTTATCTTTGCAGCGATTGGCTACTCCAATCAAGTGGCATCAAAGGATAGTTTTGCAGCATTTGAAAGTACTGGCAGCTTGCTAGGTTGTTTGAATTCCAGGCCTTAAGCTACTTCGTACGTGTATTTACTGCACTATGAATCATTTTTCTTCTCCCGTGATGTCAGACCTTATGTCTGTTGCCACTCAGGTGTATCGCCACTGAAGGACGAGTCACTTTGGGTAGTTTATTCTTCGTGACAAATCACTACGTAACGTCGCGCATTGAAAAAATAAAGAAGATTTCAATTTTCTAGTGTAGATCGCACTGGTTGCAAACTAATTTTTCTCCTTAACCTTTCCCTTCCTGTGCTAAAAAAATCCGCGCGTTCCGGTGTTGTGTATTCAATATACATGTAAAAATGAGCGATTTAAAATCGGAAAAATAAAATTATTCATAGCCAATCGCCTAAATTAATTAAATTTGAAGTCAAAAGTGATAAGTATTGAAATTTAATTGCTGAAAACATAAAAAAAACATCGGCCGACGTTCAAAAAATGAGCGAAGAGACCACCTCAAATGGATGAAGCGAGCTAGTGAAGCGAAAGAAGCGAGCGAACTGATATTCTATTTCTTGCGTTCCCATATACCGATGTAGAGTGAGAGTGAGACGTGAATAGCGTCGCTCCTCCCCCATAGTGTATTTTTAGAATGCATATACCTACGTCACACACTGGCAGACGTTTGATTGTATTGGTGAATTTGTTCCCGATTTTCACAAAATATCTCTGATGTGGCCGATAAGTGGTAATTATAATTAATATTATTTTTTCATTCAATGCGTAAATGTAATACGGATGAATACCTAAAACCTGAACCCAGTATTTATTATATTTATAGAGATATTAAATTACAAGTTACATGGCTAAGAAATATTTTATATTATGATAGATTTTGATGAACCCCAAGAGCAGTATAGCAGATAACCATACTAAAGACAATATTTGATGTTACATGGCTAAGAAATATCTAGGTAACTCGACCGTCGGGTCACCCGCAAGATGTCTTTTTTTTAGTCACATTTCATACAAAGGAACCGGCATTTTTCGTCAATCGGTCTGTCAATTAATACAATTATTTTAATTTAATTATTTAAAAAACTGAACAAGTCAAATAAAGAACAAGTTAAACAAAATACACATTTTTTTGTCAAACCAGTCTCTTTTAATATTTTCCTTGAATTCGAGCCCGAAATATCAGTGGTAGGCAAGCGTCTTACCAACTAAGCTATGAACATATTTTCAAGTATAATAAGTTTATAATTTGTATAACCTAGTGTTCTTAAGAGCATAAAATTATATGATGTAATATATTTTCATATAATTTTGTGGTCTTAAGAACACTATAACCACGTAATTCTTAGAGTTAATCGATCTGAGTAATATTTTAACTAATTCACTTTAATTTGACACATACCCCTAAGATTCCAAATATCAGGGATAAAATTTAATCCCTGAATAATAGACGATTAAATTTTCAGTCGAACAAACTACAGCTTTACCAATGGTAAACTTTCCATTTGCTATGGTAACACAAATTGCCGCAAACTTACGACTAACTTAATGACAAGATTTCGGTTCAAATTAGTAGAGATGAGAGCCTTCCTTACATTTTGACTAACGAGAAAATGGGTGTAGCGAATGACAAAAGGCTTTATATAATACATATGCGTATATTTAGGGGTTGAACATGTGGGTCTGAATTTGTTAGTTTTATGAGCAACAGTCTAATCGTATTTTATTAGGAATGATTGTCAGTAAAACTTTGTTACCGTAACTGTCTGATTTGAGAGATGGTTTAAATGGAACAGTTAGAGGTCGAATTCTGGTGAAACGCTACTTTTATTTGTATTCATTTTATGAATATTTGGTTTATTTCGGGAATTAAATGTTAACTAAAATAATACAATTAACCAGGTGTAAACAAAACGAGGTTTTATGAACACCCGTGTATAAAGAATTGTGATTGACCTTACTTTTATTAAATTTAAAAAAATACGTATAATTCTCACTGGTATAATTATTAAAGATGAGTTTTGTTATTTGAACAATACATTTTCATGTTATGGGTGAGGGGAAAAATACATTACTTGTAGTGACAGAGAACATGGTAAACGGAACAGTTTACGTGATATACAACAACCGCCCTTTATCAAAAGTTATTAAAATGACAATACCTTTAAGTGTGTTTGTGCCCACTTTGACGCATGGAAGTGAAGCTTGAAATGGAAAAAAGAAAGATAAAAGGGAAGTATCTTATCTAATTGACGCTGCCACTACATTCCTAATATTTTTCTTCTATCAATAATATTGAGTTCGAGTTAGAACGATTTTGAGGAGGGTTTGCTTTGCAAACTGTGCTATATAAATTGTCATTTTTATTATTATTAAAAAATAAGACTTATAACGTGGTTACCTATGTACTTAGGAATATTTGGAGAGAGTCAGTGGGAGCAAGAAGGCAGAATGAAGATATTTAAAATGAAATGATGGAAAAAAATGATTTTTTAAGTAAGACGAAGACTGTAGCGTTTTAATAGTTTAAACGCGTGGAGAAAATGAATAAGCGAGGTTACAAACCGGAACTGCAAGGTGTGCGAAGTAGAAATAGAAAAGGAAAATTAGATTCTGACAGTAGCTAAAGTAAGAAGTATGAATAATAAAATATTCTGCATGATGAGTAGTCGTGTACTTGGATAGAAAAGCATGGATATTTGTTCTGTGAATACTTCGCAAGAGACGAGGGTTTGTGATAATTTGAACGTAAGCACTACGAGCTTATTAATTTTTGTTGTAGTTAGCCTCTCGTCGATTTTTAGCTAATTTATAACGAAGACGTTTATTCATCTCATGGTTCATGGAAAGTAAAACATTAATTTCTTATTCTAAATCTAAAGATTTCTTCTAGCTCTGCCTGAGATAAATATCTTAATTCCGTAACCTTATTTGAAAACACCAAATTTGATAAAATATATTTAAGAAATTATGCATCAAGGCCTTTTTTCCTTTTTTGTAAGATGTTTTAGTTCATTGCTTTTACTATTGAATCCTTTTATCAGCCAAGGGACAATTGCATCGATATTTCTTAATATTTTGACAGATTGCGTTTGAAATCAATATGTCCTGTTTCTGGGTATCGCAATAAAATTTGGTCCATATATATATTATTTTGCAGAGAGCTTTAAATCATTCAAACAGCTACAGCTCGAGATATAAATTATTCAAACTTGTTGGATAGTTTATATGTGAATTTAACGGATACATATCAGTTTTCTCAGAAATGCGAACAAGTCTAGTGAGAAGGCGGATAAAATGTAGGTAATCTTTATAACTATTAGATTTCATTTATGAGTTTGGTAATATTGATGGTTGTAATTTATTTTTAACAAACACTGTTTATTCCACTTTTTTATGACGGTCTAACCCTACCGGTTTCAAGGCTTTCACCTCATCTTCAGGGGAGTACAAACAAGACTTATTTTGATGGTATTGTATAAGTCGTTAGTAAGAAGCAACTTAGGGTATGCATCTGTAATATGAAAAACTAACTATTGATTGTAAATTGGTTTATTTGAATGCACGATTTTTGAGGTGTTCGTGTCATACGGAAATATTGCTAAGTGTTCTTAAGTCACAGTGCAATATCGTCTCTTTTCAATCATAAATTGCTTGAGATTTGTAGATGTATTTTAAATCTTTTATTTCTATACAAAGTTTCGAATGGTCCTCTAAACTCACCTGCGACTCTGAAACGTAATTATTTAAGTGTTCTCTCTAACTTTCTTAAATAATGTGCTTTGTTCAGTATGGCTACATTTATTAGTAACATCGACTTCTAGTATAATATAACCCAGTTGTAAGAATATGCGTCGAGTGCAATGCGATAGCTGACGTGGATGTGGCCATATTTAGTGCAATAATGTCAGAATTTCAGAGGCAGTGGCTGAGAAATGATTGTTTTTTTTTTTCATATATTATATATAATTTGTTATATTTTCATCAATTTGTTCAAATGGCATCAGCTTAAACGATGCACACTGGTAATTGCTAATATTCTGCTTGATATTATTTATAAATGATATGTGCTTTGGAAAAATCAATTTTTTTAAGTAGTTTTTTAAATAAAAATAGAGACATTGAATTCACTATAGATTTTTGTTAACTTTACAATTGCCAAAGATGGCGTATTATATATATAACTCTAATTTAAATATGAAAATTCTGTATATCTGCTTCTGTATAACCTCAGAAATCGCTTTCTGAGCAAGTGGGAGGGAATCGAGAAGGAGCATGAACGACTTAAATGAAGATTTATTTCAGTAAAACTAATACCTTTTACTACATGTTTAAACATTGTTGTGAACATATCACGTAAAACAGTCAGCGTAAGACAATGGAATGAAGTTCCCAGCACTATTATATGTGCATCTTCCTAAACTAAACATTGTTGTGAACATATCACGTAAAACACTCAGAGTGAGACTTTGGAATGAAGTTCCCAGAGCTATTATATGTGCATCTTCCTAAACCTTGCTGTGAACATATGTAAAAACTCAGCGTGAGACTATGGAATGAAGTTCTCAGAACTATTATATGTGCATCTTCCTAAATATTGGTGTCAACATATTACGTAAAACACTCAACGTGTGACTGTGGAATGAAGTTACCAGAGCTATTATATGTGCATCTTCCTAAACATTGCTGTGAACATATCACGTAAAACACTCAGCGTGAGACAATGGAATGAAGTTCCCAGAACTATTATGTGTGCATCTTCCTAAACATTGCTGTGAACATATCACGTAAAACACTCAGCGTGTGACTGTGGAATGAAGTTCCCAGAACTATTATATGTGCATCTTCCTAAATATTGGTGTCAACATATTACCTGAAACACTCAACGTGTGACTGTGGAATGAAGTTACCAGATCTATTATATGTGCATCTTCCTAAACATTGTTGTGAACATATCACGTAAAACACTCAGCGTGTGACTGTCGAATGAAGTTTCCAGAGCTATTATATGTGCATCTTCCTAAACCTTGCTGTGAACATATGTAAAAACTCAGCGTGAGACTATGGAATGAAGTTCTCAGAGCTATTATATGTAGATCTTCCTAAATATTGTTGTAAACATATCATGTAAAACACTCAGCGTGGAATGAAGTTCCTAGACTATGGAATGAATTTCCTAGAGCTTTTATATGTGCGTCTTCCTAAATCACGTTCAACAGGTAATTAAAAAAACGTTACATTATTCAGAATGCTTTTTCATCCTTCTACCTCTTTATTTCTCTTCCTTATCCTTAAACGAATTCCTTTCCTTTAATATTATTGTTCAGAGAAAAGTATACTTTTTTATTTGAATTTAAAAAAGTATTTTCTTTTCGTATAAAACCTGTGCATATATCATCAAACCATGTCCCTCGCGGGATAGACAGAGAGGACATATATTCAAACACGCAATTTACGCCTATTTCACGTTCATTCATATTGTCACGCACAATCTCAAATTTTTTCACATTATGTTACTTTTTTCAAAATCTGACTTTTTATCCAACCAAGTTTTTCTCGACCTACTTCTTGCACGTACACTTCGCACTTGTTTATTCGCTTAATCATTAGTTCTCCCAAATGTCAAACAATCTTAAAGCTCATTTAGGTTTCTTATTCAAAACATTAATGCAATCCATATATTAATTTCTGATATTTTTATTCCGTCTCCTTTCATACATTGACACTCTACAAAGCTTTCTTTAAATATGTCACGGATTAAAACAACTTAACATATTCAAGATAAGCTGGTATATAAGAATGAATTAATGTTTCGAGATAAGTCCGTAGGATATAACATACTATGCACAAAAAAAAAAAAAAAAAAAATATATATATATATATATATATATATATATATATATATATATATATATATATATATATATATATATATATATATATATATATATATATATATATATATATATATATATATATATATATATAAATCAGGAAATTAAATATTTGATACAAACATACCATCATGCCACGTCCTTTTTGGGTTAAGCAGAAAAGACAGATTTCCACATCTTTCTATCCCCATTAATATATTCGTCATACACACTCTCCTCTTTTACCACTTCTAACACTTTTCTCGCTTAAAATTTCTCCAACTCTCTCCTTCCGATTTTTCCTAGTTGTTCTTTGCTCTCCATTCTTACTTTAAACATACACATTTATTTTGCAAGTCTTTTGCAACTCTTTCTCTTAATGTGACCACGTGATTTCTAGATTATTTATTAATTCTATTTATTTTATTCATCTTCAAACAGTTATCTTTCATACAATAATTTCTTACTCCATCAAACACTGTTATGTCAAATGTTCCACGAAATGCATGCATTTTTACCGTATTAATTCTGCTCTTATTCCTTCCTTTTCATGGACTTACTTCGCTTCCATACATTAAGGTTAGGCCGAGAACACCACATCGACAATATTTTTTTTAAGATTTTGCATTTTTTTTGTAAGATCAGTGTCGTTGATTTTGTTACATGCAGTAACACAGCTTTCGAATATTTAATCATCTGAATATTATTTTTACTGTCTTGAGTTTGAAAGTAGCACGAATTTTCCCAGATACGATGAATAAATAAATTTTAAATATTCGATAGAAAGATAAAATTAAGACAACAGACTACGTTGAAAGGAATTTAATAAAATATTTAGGAACGAGGGAAACTTTCTATATCTCCGAATGTATATCATCAGACATTTATTATTCTGGTCTACAGCAGAAAGTTGAATAGCCACTTTTGGAGGATGTTGATACAAAGAAAATACTGCCAGTATATCAATGGTTTATTGCTTATGTATTGTATACTCTTGTTAGTTCATGGAGAAGATCACTCTGAGATGGTTTGAATTTGTAAAACGAATGAATGAAGAAATACTAACGAAACAAATTGACCTATCAAATGCGAGTGTAACGCGGGAGAAAAAGATGAAGGAAAGAAAAGTTGTTTCTTGAATCTTCGAAAAGACTATAGTTTCACTTTGTGGTGCCATATTTTATGTAAAAGGAAAAATAAGTAAATTAAAAACTTGTATTATATTTTTGTGTTCACCACAGGTTTATATTTGGGTTTATTACCGGTTTCGAAGACCACCGTCTTCATCGTCAGGTGAAGATTAACTTATTATATTAGTGATGTAAACATGAAAGTATTGTTGGATCAAATGAATAATATTTTGAAAAAAAAAAAATAGAAAAAATCTAGTAATCACAGGAATTGTGTTACAAGGTGTGTGGAAGTAGAACAATTGAAATATGTGTGTCGATAGGAAAGTTTATCGATATATCCTCTCTGTCTACCCTGACAGGGAAACTGTGTGATGGTATGTATGTTTGTAAGTTTCCATGTTTTAAATTAAAAGTATCTAAATCTGCTAAAATCTTCAACAGCATTTTAAAAGCAACTTTGATGTACGGAAGTAAAACGTGGACGTAAAACAATACTGAAAGAGGCAAAGTTAATGCTCTAGAAATGTATGCTGTGTAAATTTATGTGCTGACAATGTATGACACAATACGGGATAATGTGATTAGGGATGACTGTGAACTTGTAAATACACGGGCTGATAATGTTTCACACAATACGGGATAAAGTGATTGGGGATGACTGTGAACTTGTAAATTCATGAGCTGACAATGTTTGACACAATACGGGATAAAGTGATTAGGGATGAGTGTGAACTTGTAAATTCATGGGCTGCCAATGTTTGACTCGATACGGGATAAAGCGATTAGGGATGACTGTGAACTTGTAAATTCATGGGCTGACAATGTTTGACACAATACGGTATATAGTGATTAGGGATGACTGTGAACTTGTAAATTCATGGGCTGACAATGTTTGACACAATATGGTATATAGTGATTAGGGATGACTGTGAACTTGTAAATTCATGGGCTGACAATGTTTGACACAATACGGTATATAGTGATTAGGAATGAATGTGAACTTTTAAATTCATGGGCTGACAATGTTTGACTCGATACGGGATAAAGTGATTAGGGATGACTGTGAACTTGTAAATTCATGGGCTGACAATGTTTGAAACAATACGGTATATAGTGATTAGGGATGACTTTGAACTTGTAAATTCATGGGCTGACGATGTTTGACATAATACGGGATAAAGTGATTAGGGATGACTGTGAACTTGTAAATTCATGGGCTGACAATGTTTGACATAATACGGGATAAAGTGATTAGGGATGACTGTGAACTGAAGACTGAAATATTAAGTAGGAGAAAGAAGAGCACTCTAAGGTGATTAAATTTGACCATGTGAAAGTAATTATCAAAAGTGAGTGGTGGGGGTATTTCCTTTTTTTTTATATATTTGGCACATTTACGCGGACACATCTGGCTAATTTATTGCTATAAAATAATTTCTGTTAATTAGCTGGCAATTTTCACGTAGTTGTTCTTGGTATCTATGCCCTTGTTTTTAACGCAACGTTTTAAAACAAGATAGGAAAAAGAGTAACAAAAATTAAAATTAAACATTAATTTGAAAGATAATTAAAATTAAGGTAGATGATTGTACGAAAATTAAAGAACTTAATATTCTGAGATAAATAATGTTTTTTTTTTCGTTTCGTCTGAAACATCGAAAATGATGTAGCAAATTTGATTTGGCAAGGACGATCGTTTCAAAATTGAACTGCAAAATATGATGATGTAGAATGCTTTATAATATTTATTTATTTAATACTTTTATTGCAAATACTTCCAATCAACCAGACAAAAGTAAATGAAGCAAGTTATAGTATGTGGTCGCATAAATCATTCAAATGACTATCCATCTCCACGAAATCGATAAACGCATACGTGAGCATATGCCCACGAACCCCACAAAGACGGACAATCACCCGAACATTATTTTTTATATAAAATGAGATATCACCAATCAAAAGGAAAGGAAGCGATGGTGGAGAGGAAAGGGATAGAAAAATCAGGAATGAAACACGTTATTTAACTGACTAGAAATTAAGAGTTTTTTCAGTCGCTTCCTAAAGCATACCAAGGACGGAGCGAGCCTTATATTGGTTTGTAACTGATTCCAGAATCTCACTGCATGGACAGTAAAGGACGACGTTAAAAAAAGATGAGCGGTGAACCGGAAATGCTAATAGACAATCTCTGTTTGAGCGTAGTGCTGATCCATGATTTTCGGCGAGATTTCACTTTCTAATAGAAATAAAAATAATTTTGTTCCAGTACAGTACATTTATATAACACATACATATAATAAATAAGTCCGTATTATAACAATTTAAGATGCAGATAGTCAGTTGTTTCACATAATTATAAAACATAACATATAAAATATAATATTATAACAATTTAAGATGCAGATAGTCAATTGTTTCACATCATTATAAAACATAACATATAAAATATAATATAATAACAATTTAAGATGCAGATAGTCAATTGTTTCACATAATTATAAAACATAACATATAAATTATAATAAATAAGTCCGTATTATAACCATTTAAGATGTAGATAGTCAATTGTTTCACATAATTATAAAACATAACATATAAAATATAATATTATAACAATTTAAGATGCAGATAGTCAATTGTTTCACATCATTATAAAACATAACATATAAAATATAATATAATAACAATTTAAGATGCAGATAGTCAATTGTTTCACATAATTATAAAACATAACATATAAAATATAATATTATAACAATTTTAGATGCAGATAGTCAATTGTTTCACATCATTATAAAACATAACATATAAAATATAATATAATAACAATTTAAGATGCAGATAGTCAATTGTTTCACATAATTATAAAACATAACATATAAATTATAATATTATAACAATTTAAGATGTATTATAACAATGTAAGATGCAGATTGTCAATTGTTTCACATAATTATTAAACATAACATATTAAATATAATAAATAAGTCCGTATTATAACAATTAAAGATGCAGATAGTCAATTGTTTCACATAATTATAAAACATAACATATTAAATATAAATTGTATTTAATTGTGATGGTAAAAGGAAAGATAATTGGTGAAAAAGTTCATAAAAGTGATATTTCACTTTTTCGATTTATTGATTTTATTTATTTACATATGACAAGAAATATACACAAATTGCGAAAAAAACAACAGGTAATTTAATAAAACACACAATTTTAATGGGTCTCTAGGTTTGTTGCCTTTCATTTGTTGTGTCTCCAATAAACTAGGCTTTTGCCTGTATGTCACTGAGGATATATAGCATGAAAAGATAAATCGAAATTTCTTTCCGATTTTTGATCATATAAAACCCCGTTGCACATTTTCATCAACCTGATAAACAGTGACACTCAATTACATATGTATACATCACGCGAATCAAATTATATGTTGTAAAATAATGCACGTGTTAATGTGCTCCTTGCCATGGTGGGATACGCGTGTTTCCCTGGTGAGCACATGTTTGAACCCCTGGTGAACACATGTTTCCAAGGTCTTACTAAATAATCTCGTGCCTTCTTATACCCCTAAGCCTCAGTCCGATTTTTCAACTTAAAAGTCTTAATTTTATCGTTAGATACGTCAAGTCTATCGGTGCCAGGCCGGACATGATTCAATTTTGTTTGAGTTTTCCTGATGATAAGGGGAAAACCTCTAAACCGGTAGAAGATTACAATTATTTTAAGTGGAAAAACAGTATTTTAGTAAATCAATTAAAATGTCATTAACTTTCACAGTGTTATCGGCTTACATATAAAAACAACAGTTTTTTTTACATCGTTGGAGCATTCGTTGATTCTTTGATGATCATGTTTTTATTAATGTTAAATTGGTATATTTATATTATTTTTAAATATTCACAGCGTGAGGATTCATCAATGACGGCATTGTGATACAAAACCATCACCAAATTTCTACGAATGGTTCCCGACGAAGAATTCTTTAATTTACATATGAACGTAAGTACAACCAGTTACGCTTATTGTCACATATGAACGTAAGTACAACCAGTTACGCTTATTGTTACATATGAACGTAAGTACAACCAGTTACGCTTATTGTTACATATGAACGTAAGTACAACCAGTTACGCTTATTGTTACATATGAACGTAAGTACAACCAGTTACGCTTATTGTTACATACGAACGTAAGTACAACCAGTTACGCTTATTGTTACATATGAACGTAAGTACAATCAGTTACGCTTATCGTTACATACGAACGTAAGTACAACCAGTTACGCTTATTGTTACATATGAACGTAAGTAAATTCAGTTACACTTATTGTTACATATGAACGTAAGTATAACTAGTTTCATGTTCTTGGATGATTTTTGCCTTATCAACGTATTCGACTGTTCCTGCTTTTTTATTGTTAAACAAAAGGTACTTACACAGTTTATTCGAATAAAATAAAATTACTAAATGGCTTTACATCTTAAAAGTGGAATTTTAGCGCTTGACTTTAATAAAAAGATTTTTAGTCATAGTGTAAAGAGTGACCTGGTTTCAGCTCAAAGGAAAATTACTTCTGAGGTTTCAACTCAAAGGTTGAGAATTCAATAGGAATGACTGGGCATTCTTTTCGGAAATCGTACAAAAACTTTTTCTTTCATTTTAAAATTTCTCTTTAGGTTTATTCCGCCAAAGAAACCCAGTTATACATTTAAACTCAAATAAAATATTTCAATCTACTTTTACATTTTTTATTTTAATATTCTCCTATGGAAAAGGTTTAAGCTTTGTCGCTTAGAATCGTTTATAATTTTTTTTATAATATTTGCTTTTAAATAAAATAATATATTTACAAATTTTTAATATAACAAGACACTAGATTTTCTGTACATGGTTATAGATACTACCTTGATCAAAAAGTTTTAGGACCGGCCACCGTGTGGCACTGTCAGTCACCCGATTGGAATTCTTTTTTTTTTTGTTAGGTTACCACATCTATCATTGACACTTCCCTCCAAATTTCAGCGTCATAGCTTGACATTTGTAAAAGTTACGCTGTACTGAGTACATCTACCTTTAGGCGTGTTTTCGATTTTTTACAAGTTTGAAAATGGCATCAACGAGTTTGCATTAAATTTTGTGTGAAAAACGGATTTAACGGTCCGCAGACCTTGGAAATGTTGGAGAAGTGTTTTTCGTGGCACGAACGCTGCAGAAGTGGTCGTGAGTCGGTCAAGGATGACGAACACAGTGGCAGTCGATAACCGATGAAAACATCAAAATGTTGGCCGAAAACCGCAAATTGACCATTAGAGAGCTGGCAGAGGACTTGCACATCGCTTATGGATCAGTTCGAGACATTTTGGTTAGTGATTTCCATGAGTTTTTGACCAAAAACAACACGAATACTATCCAGCATCCTTCGAATTCACCTGATCCTGCTCCCTGCGACTTTTTGCTGTTCAACCGACTTAAAAAACCGCTTTGCAGAACACGTTACAGCTCCCGAGAGGATGTCTTGAAAAAATCGAAGACGGCACTGATGGACATACCGATAATTGAGTACCAGCGGTGTTTCGAGGATTGGATCAATCGCTGGCGTAAGTGCGTTGCAGTCGATGGGTAGTACTTAGTAGGGGACCCTATCGATTTTGATAAATAAACTTGTATTTTCGGTTTTATGAATAAAATCCTAAAACTTTTTGATCAAGGTAGTATGTTATACATAGTACATCTAATTATTTTTTAAAACACATCCAGCTAATCTTGTATCTATGATGAATAGTTGTTTTAATCCCATTTAAAATTATACTTTTATATTTAAGTACAAAAATCTTTCAACAATAAAAACTATAAGAAATGATTTCATTTAAGAATAAGGAAGGAAAATAAAACAATAATAGTGATGTAATATTTGTTATTTTTTTTCTTTTGAACGTGAATAAGGATGGTGCACATGTGACTTCTCTTTATAGTTCGTTTAACTGTCGCGTCTAGTGGATCGCAAACGAAAATTTGGTGTGTTGGTATGCAAAGTAGTGTCTTATCAAATAAAACTTTCGTGTTTTGAAAGAAAGAGGAATTTTCCACGAATATATAAAGGACAACTGGGATCGGTCAGGCACGCGAAATAACGTCGATAGAACGCGAAGGTTTATTCACTGTCTGATTTTATACCGTTGAACTGTGTTTTAAAGGTTGATACACGTAACGTGTTATAATCAATTATGGCGGACGTATTATTTACAACAACAACAAAAATTGTCAATAGAGTAAATATTTTTTGCTTTCCTGAGTAATGATGAACAAATGTCTACTAAAGAAAAAAATTTATAGGAATGCATAAAGTGCTTTCTCGTTATACTGGTTAACTTATCATATCATCTCCAGTAAGTATCCTTACCATGTGTAAGCGGATGACTTGCAGATATACGAGTGTATTCATTTCTATCCCAATTGCTTTCACACGGCGTTGAACGCTCTAAATGCGGACCTTAAGTCGATCTCCGAGTGGACAAAGGAGCATGGCTTATTCATTACGAAGTCTCAAGCGATCCTCGTTGGCTGCCTACAGCTTCTAGAAAATACTCTCTCATGGCTAGATCTAATGAGGTAATCAGTAGGATCTTCTTCAGCCTTCTCAGCTCTTATCGATTTAGGACTATGTGGATTTCTGTTATTTGAATATTATGGTGGAACAGTACGACAAAGTGCAGCATTTTTAAAATGTTTGTCTGAGATTCATTTTTAATCTGACTAAGAACGATTACATCGTTACATACCAAAAGGAGCTTTAATGATTGAACATGAAAAATATACGTAAAATACATATATTGCCACTATTGTTTAATATCCTTAACTGTGTCGTCACCCCTTCTTATTTCACCGAGGATTTTCAGCGTCTTTCCGACAATAGACTTGTGCTACGCTGAAGCAGATATTTTTTGTTAGCTTTCTCAGTTCACCGCCCTTGTTTTACGTCATTCTTGACTGTTTATGCAGTGAGACTCTGGAACCAATTACCATTTAATGCTAGACTCGCTAAGTTACTGGCATGTTTTGAAAAGGGACTGAAAAACTCTTAATTTCAAGTCAGTAATGCGATGTGATTCACTCCCGATTTGCCACCTTAGTTCGTCCTTAGATACTGTCTTAGTCCTTTTGAATTTTTGTACTGACGTGCACTCGTTTAAGTCGTTTTTACTAGTTATGTGTTTTTTTTCTGATACATTGCTGTAATTTATTTATTATATTAATATACAACTTACAATGTTTGTTACAACTACTCACTTTTAAAGTAACAACTACTTATGTAAATACTCACTTTTAAAGGATTTTAAAAATTTTAAAAGTCTCTGTCTACAAGTTTATAACATTATATGCCTGGAGATTGCGTGTTCGATTTTGGTTGGAACCCAGTTTTCAGGTTTACTTAAAATCTTAAAAGACAATGATAGGTCTATCAACTACATGTATTATTTTTTAATTACTCAAATAATGCGCTGATAAACGGCCTCATTTACAATTTATATCCGAGATTATTTCGTTTAAAATATTTTAAAGCACGATCTACTTTTGAAAAAAAATACCTTCATTAATGCTTAAGTGAGAAAAAATCGACAAGCTCATAAAGCGTCCAGCCCCTACACAACGTATGACGTAATTTTCTGCTGTCGTTTCCAAGTCTTTGTTTTTATTTTGGAAGTTAGGTAAAAGTAAAGGAAAGCTACGTTCTCGGCTTTGGATTAATTATACTCCACTTTCGCGTATACAACAAAACAACCGGCAGGCGGCATTTAATTTGATATTACTTTTGAGCCGAAAAATTGTTCCGTGGTTCGGTTAATACAGGGTTAGAATTGATCCCTTGGGCGGTAGAAAGAGTGGATTAACCCCTGAAAATACAGCTGAAATATTCGAAATACGCCAATTGCTGGCGCAATTACCAAAAATAGCAGAGTCGATGGAATGAAACAGTGATTTTTTATATAACGAAACGGAATCACGCTTCGAGTCTTTAATCTGAACCATAAGTTATCAGGAATAATTTTGCCCTTTCAAGAAAGAATTACGAATGATAAATAAGCATTTTTGGTTTGTAAAAAAAGAATATATATTTTTTTTAAATTTTAACCCTGCGTTTTGAATGAGTAACAAAATAAATGATAAAACTCTTAATATTATTATGGAACGAGACTGTTCAAAATCAATAAATTTTAAGTTTGTGTCAACATTGAACGCTTATGTTATGTAAAATACACATTTTTTAAATGATTTTATATTTTCATATTCGAAACCAAAGTTTAACTTTACTTTGTTTTTGATCTTTACAGATCAGTCTTAACCGAAATCAGATTTTATCTTACGAGTAAATCGACCGCACTGCAGAAATAATAATACAATTCTCTGTACTCTTGGAGTGAACTAATTTGAGTGAATTAATAATGAATTATTTACCAATTATGTTTAGAATATTTTTCTTGGATCATAAATCGTGAGTTTGGGATTAAAATAATATTTTTTGGATGTTTTCATTTGCATATTTTCTAAAAGAAAAACAGAGTTTATACAAAAATACACAGCTTTTCTACGAGCTAGTCATTTCTTAAATTTTAAAGGTTTTAACACAATTGAGATGTTATAAAATAAATTAATTTTAATGAAAAAATGCTATTAAACAATCGAATCATAAAACAAAGAAAACTGTTATATTATTATAAAAATAAAACCAATTTGCTAAACATTAATTCTACTAACAAAACAATGTGCTATTAACCAACAACAGTAATGAATTTAAGTCATTTAAACATTTTGACTTGTGAGTTGAATGGGATAACAATTAATATTTAAATAATACCTGATAATGTTAATATCTGTAATATGATAATACGTTTATCAAATTAAATAATACCTAATAACGTTACCATCTGTAATATGACAATACGTTTATCAAATTAAATAATACCTAATAACGTTAACATCGGTAATATGAGAATACGTTTATCAAATTAAACAATACCTGATAACGTTAATATCTGTAATATGATAATACGTTTATCTATTATAATTTGTTTTATCAAACACTGCAGTGTTTGGTAAAACAAATTACAATGTCTTGAAACCTCCACAATGTTAATGGCTTAGTCATAAATAATATACGTTTATCAAATTAAATAATACCTTATAACGTTAACATCGGTAATATGAGAATACGTTTATGAAATTAAACAATACCTGATTACGTTAATATATGTAATATGATGATAATACGTTTATCTATTATAATTTGTTTTATCAAACACTGCAGTGTTTGGTAAAACAAATTACAATGTCTTGAAACCTCCACAATGTTAATGGCTTAATCATAAATAATATACGTTTATCAAATTAAATAATCCCTAATAACGTTAACATCGGTAATATGAGAATACGTTTATCAAATTAAACAATACCTGATAACGTTTATATATGTAATATGATGATAATACGTTTATCTATTATAATTTGTTTTATCAAACACTGCAGTGTTTGATAAAACAAATTACAATATCTTGAAACCTCCACAATATTAATGCCTTAACCATAAATAATATACGTTTATCACATTAAACAATACCTGATCACGTTAATATCTGTAATATGAGAATACTTATATCATATTAATAGGGAATAAACACTAACCACAATTTTAATGAATTTGGATATATCCCACTTATTTCTGTTTATTCTAAATAACACACATAAACAGGTTGAAATTATAAGTTTTCTCCATATTTTGCAGAATTTCAGCTATAAATGTTTTGGGAAATATCAGTTTTCAACGGTTCCCGAGAGAAAATCAGTATTCGGTAAAATAAATAATGTTTTAACAAAAGCAACAATTGTATTGATAATCTTAAAGTTGGACTAATATGTTATTTTATTGATAAATTTATGATAAACCAATATTTTTTTGATATTTTTTAATAACTTTTTTCTTTAATTTTGTGACGAGTTTTAATTACAAGTCAGCTAAATTTTACGTTAAAAATTTAAGAAACGTTAAGAAAACGCCAAACATTTATAAAACCAAACAACGAACAGTACATTACTTTTCATAATAAAATGTAAATCTGATTGACTTGGAGAAACGCCCGTAACGTTTAATTTATCCTCTTTTGTACATAGCAATACAAAGAATATCTGGCAAGCTTATTATTGCTGTTTATCAATTTATTGCAGCTTTCTTAGATAAGTTATTAGAATTAATGATAGGTTTGAAAAAAAAATTAGAAATGATAAGAAAAAAGTAAAGTGAGGTTGAGTGTGTTGGTATAAAAATGAGTCACAAAACATCCGTGTTCGGAAACGGATGTTTTTCGTGAAGACATGAAGGAGAATCGGGATTGTTCAGCACATAAAAAAATGCATGTATGATAGACAGTTCTGCAGAACATAAAAGTTCTTTCAGCCAATGAAGTCTGTTTCAAAGCTCTAACATGTATTCATTCTTCTATAGATTCAATGTGAATCGGATACAAACGTTTTGGAGTCTCTCCAACTAACCCAACATCGTATCTGCATCCAAATGATTTTTACAGTCGGTTTGACAAGAACGTGTATGGCAATACCCAAAGAACTATTTGGGATAAGACATTGAAAAAAAAACGCACATACTACGTGATGTAAATCGTGATACTTTATTATTAATAAGTTGTCCAGTCTCCTCCACTAGTAACATGCCCGGCATCTCCAAGGCATAGTTTCTACTAATTTCATAGCATAATCTAGGGACAAAGACTTCCATATAAGTCGAATCTGTCGAAATAACTGCTTGACGTTTCAAGTCTTTTTTCATCGGAGCTTGAACTTCATGAGTGAATGAGTCAAACGTTTTATATGGGATTTGCATCTGATGACTGCGATGGGCAATCCATTACGTCAACGTCATTTTCCTGTTTCCACGCAGTACAAAGAGGACTCCGATGTTTTGGACCATTGTCCTCTTACAGTAGCCGATTTTCATTTTTTTCTTATAAACCACCTTTGGGCAGATGGTAATAAAGCCCTCTGATATATTTTAACTATTTTGTCAGCGTTCAAAATATTTGTGAACATGTGCAAAGTGCCAAATCCTTCCTTTAAGAAACAGCCCCAGACGTGGACTTTTACCGGGTGTTTAACGGTTTGCTGGATAAGTCTATTGGTGTGGGTACACCAGGTATGATTAATGAAAGAACGTGCCCAAAAAGAAGATTCGTCCGAAAAAATTACGTTATTCCAATCGCGGTCCAAATTTTCTTTCGCCCACGTGAGTCTTTTTTTCTATTTGTTTTCCAGACAGTAGTGGTTTCTTCACCGTGCTTCGAAATTTCACACCATGAGCTAGTAAACGTCTTCTTATAGTGTCACATGACACAATTAGACCCTTTTCACGCAAAACCGCCTGTCCGCTACGCAATGATAGACGAGGATTCTTCTCAAACACCCGTAAAATCAATTTATCCTCCTTATTTTGTTGTTTTCTCTGCATTGCCACGATCTGGTAAGTCATCGATGTTTTTTACGTCAGAATAGTGTTTTACCCACTTACTTATAAATGTCTTCAACTTTCTGATGTATTTAACAGCGGCTCTGTACAACATTTTCGGTCTTTTCGGATGTGTACAGAAACACGGCTTCGTAACGTGATGCGTACACGGCACTGATGCGTACGCGGCACGGTGATGGCACTCATGGTGAAATATGTTCTTGTGTAACCAAGGTCGAACAACAACTGAGTTTTTTCTATACAAATCCTCTTGGGTGAAGGATTCTATCACCTGCTCGCGTTTGAATCTACCCTCTAACGGTTTCCAGGAAAACAAAGTATTATTTTACTCAAAATAGGTAGACAATTACGCATACTTCTTAAAGAATGTAGACAAGCTTAACTATTATTGCTTAACTCGGAGATATGATTACACCAAATCAGATTTTTATGATTTAGATTTTTGACATTTTATGAATACCATAGAATTATCGATTTAATGGAAGAAATTTTTTTTGGAAGATTCGTAACAGAAGACGCCCACTACCCACGTTTGATATTACGGAAATAAAAGTGTTCATTTAGCTACATTGGTTGCTTTTTGTATTTCAATATTACCATACTTCATGAATCCTTTTTCAGGAAGAAATAGTAAGTTTTTGTTATGCATTCAATTATTTTTTTAATAAATATAATATAACACACTTAGGTCCTTTGAATTTATAAACAAAAATTAACCATTTATAAATTCAGACGTAGAGAGAAAGATTTGAATGAACTTTCTAAGATCCAAAGTAATGGTAATAAAAACCGAAAATTAAATAAGTGCGACATACAAAGGAGTATTTTTTTCTTCACGGAGTGTGATGACCTCCGTGGCCTAGTTGGTAGAACGGCTGACTTTTGACCTGGAAGTTGCGGGTTCTATTCCCGTAAAAAATAAGTTTTTTTAAAAGGGGTTTAGTCTGACTTTCAATTAAACTCTCATAAACATCTTTCTGGTTGGTTGGAGGGAGATGCCACATGACAGTTATTCCACAGAAATCTGCTGTGTACAAGGAGTGTTATAAATTATTCGTTTGGTCAGTCCTACAGCTGTCAGACGTGATATAACGTGGATTCGTGTCCCGAGTTAGAGCACTCTTGAGGCGAGATTGGTCTCTAAACGGTATCTGATAAAAATGATCTTTAAATTTAAGTAATTAGAGATTAGAGCTAGCTGAAGAATTTTGCTATTAAGGTAGTATTTTCACAAATGATGAAGAGTTACGCGAGATATCAAACAGCGTGTAGCGATAGAAAACAAAGGCAATGGTACACTCAAACATGTATACTCGAACCGAAAATAATAAAAACCTGCCAAAATAGTAGTTCTCATTACTATTTAAGTACCAACTTTGATATTTGGGAATGAAATGTAAATGTGAAAAAAGTTTGAAAAGAGCCGACAAAATATTGTGAAAATGCGAGCACTTATAAGGATACGTAATGAAGTGTTGAGGGATAAATAAGAACTTATGACTAATGTATTGAGTAAGATTAAAAATAAAACTTTAAGATGGTTTGGGCACGTTGAATGAACGAATGGAGAAAGACTAACAAAACAAATATACAGTTCAAATGTGAGTGAAAGGCGTGGTAGAGGAAGATCAAGAAAAGTGTGCTTGGATAAAGTATACGAGTATAAAGTTTTGAAAAAAAAAAGGAAATTTAAAAATTGAGCGAAATCGTTACGAAAGGAAAGTCTGCCCCTCTTTCCTTTCTGCCTACCTCAAAATGGAGATGGTGTGATAGCGTATATGTGTGTATTGATTCAGATGCTAAACAATGACAACATATCTAATAACCACAAGAAAAAAGCTTCCAGCAATACTGCCGGAGATTTTTGGACCAATTTTCAAATCATTTGCAAAGTTAATTATTAAAATGAATTATTTTTGACTTTAATTTATAGATGTTAAATTCTTTAACATATTACTCCAAGAGTTCTTGTAAAATGAAACTATATAAATTATGAAAATTATCTCGTTTTACGGTTAAATTCGGATGAAAAAGCGTCTAAATGGTAAACCAGTTTAAGGCCTTTACAATCAGACCACTGAGAGTACGATAAATTTACGATATTCGTATCCTAGTTGATAAGAGGCTTGTCTTCCAATCCAGAGGTTGTGAGTTCGATTCCCGTTGGTACTAAGATAATAGTTTTGTTTTTATTTAAGACGTCTTTAAAATCTTTTAAGTGAGTTGGAAGAGATTGCCACATGGCAATAATAACTTAAGCTACATGATGATCTATACAACAAAAGTGTAATACAATATAATAAATTGTTTAATTGTGATAAATTGTGTAATTAATTAGGTCACAGAATAGGATAAATGTAAATTTAAACGAAATTAGGCCATGCATCAAACAATAAATATGATAAATGTTATATGATACTACAATTGTTAATTACAATGAAATTAGACCACAACGAATACGATAAATTTATTCATAAATCAGGCCATTTAATTATTGTATAATTCAGGCCACTGAGAAGACAATTAATGTTTATTATATCAGGCCACTGAGAAAATGATAAATGAAATTAAAAACGAAATTAGACCTCTAAGAATACGACAAATTGTTTAAAAAATCAGGTCACTAAGAAACCAATAAATTTTCATAACAACAAAATTTGACTATCAAGAGAACGATAAATTGTTTGATAATCAGACCACTGAGAATATGATAAATGTTAATAAAAACGGAATAAAGCTACTATGAATTCGATAAATTGTTTGATTTATCGGATCACTGAGAATACTGCAAATGTTAAATTAACGAAACTGGGCTACTACGAGTAAGAATATGATAAATTGTTTAGTATATCACGCTACTGAAAATTAGATAAATGTTATTAGGAACGAAATAAAGCTACTAAGAACACTATAAATTGTTTATTTAACAAGCCCACTGAAAATTAGATAATGTTAATAGGAACGAAATAAAGCTACTAAGAATACGATAAATTGTTTATTTAACAAGGCCACTGAAAATTAGATAAATGTTAATAGGAACGAAATAAAGCTACTAAGAATACGATAAATTGTTTATTTAACAAGGCCACTGAAAATTAGATAATGTTAATAGGAACGAAATAAAGCTACTAAGAATACGATAAATTGTTTATTTAACAAGGCCACTGAAAATTAGATAATGTTAATAGGAACGAAATAAAGCTACTAAGAATACGATAAATTGTTTATTTAACAAGGCCACTGAAAATTAGATAATGTTATTAGGAACGAAATAAAGCTACTAAGAATACGATAAATTGTTTATTTAACAAGGCCACTGAAAATTAGATAATGTTAATAGGAACGAAATAAAGCTACTAAGAATACGATAAATTGTTTATTTAACAAGGCCACTGAAAATTAGATAATGTTAATAGGAACGAAATAAAGCTACTAAGAATACGATACATTGTTAATTTAACAAGGCCACTGAAAATTAGGTAATGTTAATAGGAACGAAATAAAGCTACTAAGAATACGATACATTGTTAATTTAACAAGGCCACTGAAAATTAGGTAATGTTAATAGGAACGAAATAAAGCTACTAAGAATGCGATAAATTGTTTATTTAACAAGTCCACTGAAAATTAGATAATGTTAATAGGAACGAAATAAAGCTACTAAGAACACGATAAACTGTTTATTTAACAAGGCCACTGAAAATTAGATAATGTTAATAGGAACGAAATAAATTCACTGAGAATACGAAAACTTGTTTATTTAATCAGGTCACCGAGAATAAGAAAAATTAAAAAAAAAATTATTCGGCCACTAAGAATAGGATAAATGTTATTCTGAGTGGCCGAATGACAAATAAAATTTCATAAATTTTGTTGATAAGTTGAAATTTGGAAAAAGTAATTCACTTTTCAACCAATGTAAAATTTCTTCTACGAATCGTTTACATAATTGAGATTTTTCTTCCCACCTCCTGGATTCAGTAAAACAAAACAGGATATGAACAAACTCTTGTTTATTGTATAAACAAAATAAAACGTGGAAAGTTTCTATTACGATAACTCATTGAAATCTCGTGCCACATGGACTTACGCCACAAGATCGAACGCCATTGGATCTGGCGGTAAAGTAACTTATATCATGAAGTATAATATATTATTATATTTTGCCACAGGCACGTTTTAATCATCTCAGGGTTACGGGAATATATATTGAAGAAGATTTTTCATAGGTTCCCAAGGGGCATATAAAAGGAATATGAAACGGAATTTTGACCCATTCAGTCTATATGTACAATCTGGTGGATTAATTATCATTTGATAATATTTTATGACCTTGTATAATAAACACATGAGAATAGAAAGTAAAGTCAGAATCTACAAGACATGTGTGAGACCGATAGCCACCTACGAAATAGAGACCAGAGCAGACACATCTAGAACAAAATCTCTCCTGAGAACCTTCGAAATGAAAACACTGAGATGTATAGCCGGAAACACACTAAGAGATAGAATAAGAAACACCGAAATAAGGAGAAAGTGTAGTACGGAAGACATCGTCAAGTGGGGAAGACAACGAAAGCGATGCTGGAACGAACATGATAATAAAATGCAAGACGACAGACTTCCACGTGTCGCTCTTCAAGGGAACCCAGCCGGAAGAAGAGAAGAAGATTACCGGGAAGACCTCCGAAGAGATGGCGTGGTAGCTGGCAATCCACGTGACAAGAAGAGGAACAAGCGGAACAAACAGATCATGATCTGTAGGAAGAGGAAGAAGTATAAGGTATAAGACTTGTATGAAAAATAAATATTGCGACACTTTTCATTGCACTATCGTGAGGTATCGATCCTGAAACTATTAAATATACATACTCATCATCCTGTCATAAAGCTCATGACTGAGCCTTTGACGACTTCTCTCCATCCATCCCTCCTTTTTGCGGTATGAAAGGCAGTTGTTAAGGGTGTCTGATAGGATGTTACGAATTCCTTGGACAACAAAGCGAACTAACACATCCATTCTCGAAGAGCTGAGAATCACCGACAGATTATTTTCGACAGTATGCTTTCGAAGAGTCCTCCAATTTTTTGGGCACATTGCTCGTGACCAAGTAGACAGTTTGAAGAGTTTTGTGGTTACTGGAGGCTTGGAAGGACAACACATAAAAGAAGAATCCCAATTTGTTGGACAACCAAGAGGAAGACGCCACTGGACTACCCTTAACAACTGCCCTTTGATCCGCGGGGCGCAGTGATGGATGGAGATAAGTTTTCAGAGGCCTATCATGGAAGTCACGATGCTCAATCATTAGCTATACGGCAGTATAATGACCAAGGCAGTATAATTTTTAAAATGCTGAACCTTAAACTTTCTTAATAATACTTAGAAATGTATTTTACATTAAGATATTTTTGTAGAACGAAGCAATTTGTCATCTTGTTACTTTAACATATGATAAGAATATTGAATAGTCAAAATCAAGGCACAGCTTCCTTAGGATCACCAAGCCCCTGGAACAACAATCTGTTATTGCTAGGAGAAACGAGTAGAGAAGAACATCGGGCTCCGGCGAGTGGATTTTACCTGTAAGATAATTGGCTCTAAACGGTCCTGGATAACGTAGAAAGAACTTAACAGGTCCGTAAATTAATTGGAAAACCAAGAAGAACATGTCAAAATGGAGAATGTTACGTGATGGATCAACTCTCTGTATTTGCGGTGATGAGCAGTTTATGCGGCACTAGCTGCAGTGCTCGAGGAGTTCGGTGTCTTGCACCGAAGAGTGTTTTATTCGTGGATCGTCCAGTACTATCCAAGTGATAGAATTCTGGACAGAAGTACTTGTAGTATGGTTCTTTGACACAAAAAGGCGAAACATATTTGTAACTTAAAAAAATTATTTCATGTTTTCCTAATATGGTCATTTTCACCATAAATCAGATTGACTCTAACATTGGATGATATGAGGACACTGTTTACAGTCATTTTTTAATGTCCTCCTACCATCTTAATATGGGTTTTCGGATATAAATTGTTTTCTAATGATCTTGAGGACGACTCGAGATGATACTGAGGAGAAAACAACAAAACCAAAGAAGTCAGAATGATTGAAGGATCGATTGGCAGAGGACGTCCTCACCGAGAGTATCTGGAGCAAATATGCCACGATATGGACTGCACCTCCTATACAGAGCTTACGAGGATCGCTAAAGACCGAGCGGAGTGGAGGAGGAGATGCAGAGCTTTGCTGCTAACCAATCCCCAGGATTGAAACTAAAGAAGAAGAATGAGCTTATTTTTTCTTCTGATCTTGTAAGATTGGGGAAACCCTTTTTAACCATGATTCTCATTATTTTGTGGCATTTTGTATTGCAATATATTATCATAAGCTTAATTTTTGTCCTACCTATTGATTTCTATGCCCAGGTGCTTGCTTTTGCGAGCAGTTATGAAAGCTTCAAAACAAGAAGGCAAGAATGTATTGCGATATTCCTACTGAAGGTTTTAATTTAACTGTCCTGGGCTAGACTACATCAGTGCTGTCATCTCTTTGCCTATACATGCAATAACGAGCTGCGAGTTCCATTCCTAGTCCGGTGGTTGTAAACCTAAAGGCGCGTGTAATGATGCTAAATGCATGGTTGTCACTCAGCCACAATTCTTAACATTCAGGTGTGTTGTTTAAGGGTTCAAATTTTGTAATGTACTGAGATGAAGTCGCATGAAAAAATCTGTAATTTTTTTAACGTATTTCTAGATTTTGCATCGGGTGACATATTTTTTAATAAGCGTTGACACGAATTGTGTGGTGTTTTCCCGTTCGTGACTGGCGCAGTGCTATCTGCCAATTAAAACTGAAAGTCATTTTCCTCCACCGCTTAATGCCTTTAATCTCATTTAAATTATTTAATATGTCGCCTGAAAGCCATTGTTACACCACAGGTATGGCCAAAGCCTTCTCAACGTTTTTATAAATGGGAAAATGATTATTATTATTTTTGACATTGTAAAAACTTATATCCCACCCAGAAACTTCGCGTTTGCTTTCAAAACGTTCCAAAAATAACGGAAAATTTATTAACAAGTTTTTTGTGTATTTGATTTGTGTATAACCTCTGTTTAGACACGTAAACACAGTGTTACATCTATTTAGACAAATACATATGGTGTTGTTCCTATTTAGACACATACAAGAGGTGTTCTCCTACTTACACACGTACATACAATTTAACCTCTATTTAAACATGTTCATATGGTGTTTCCTCTATTTAGACACAAACATACGATGTAACTTCTATTTTAGATTCATCCATATATTGTTTCATATATTTAGACATCTACACAGGGCGTGACTTCTATTTATACTCGTATATACGGTGTTATGTTACATATATTAGAACGCGTGCACATGGTGTTACCTCCAATAAAACTCATTCATACGGCGTTACCTCTATTTAGAGACGTGCATACGGTGTTACTTCTATTTAGACACGTATACACGGTTTCGTTTCTATGTTGATACGGATACACGATACTATCTCTATTTAGATACCTTTATATGGTATTACCTCTATTTAGATACCCATCCATGGTGTTACCTCTATTTAGACAGGCATGCATGGTGGTACCTTTACTTTGATATATATGTACGGGGTTCAGAAACAAACACACGGTATCACCTCTATTTGAGTCTATATATGGTGTTATCTCTATTTAGATAACTTCATATGATGTAATATTTATTTCAGATATGTACACGAGTTGCTATCTCTATTGAGATATGTACACATGAACCGCGATTAGCTTACTTACTCCAGCGTTCCCTAACCATCATCAATACGGATATGAAATAAGAGTAATATTGTAGTCAAGATCAATTGTTCTAGTATAGTTATCAAGTAACTAGCTATTCCTATAACTCGCTAATCGTTAAACTGCACATAATGTGGAATCAATATGGACACTCCATATAACTATCTGAGCTCTTCTTCAACTCATATAAATTTGTTTTGAATGAGGTTTTTCTCGACTCAAGTTTTTCCACAAATGTATCGAATTAATACGTCAGATAGTTCAATTATTATTACTCAATTTAGTCTGATTTGTTAGTTTTTGTTCTTTTTTTTTACACTTTAAATTGAACCAAAAGTCACCAACCGTTTATTAAAACTAAAAATTGATTTATTGGTAGCAACATAAGACGTACATATATATCCTAAAATAGCATACAAATTTAAAGGCAATGGAGAATAAAATTATTTAAGAGAAAAGTTTTCAAAAAGTCTAAGCTTATTTCATAACATCACCTAGTCGAAATTCACCACAAACAATAGAGAGCGAACTCGGCTGAAAGAAGATCAGATGTTTTTCAGCCCACATCTAAAATACGAGAAAACAATTAAATATTATTATCTTTTGACAATAAAATGTTTATCACACCTGTATTGCGCCACCCTGGATGAAGGTAATCTTTTGATTCATCCGGGATATACCGGATTTAGTGAATTGACACTAAGCGAAACAAATGGCTTCACGAGTGTTCCATACCTGGCGATTATGTTTTATGGCACAAAATAACTGGAATTATTAGCAATGTTTGTAAGTTGGCCGATATGCTGGTTATATTCTTTATTGATCCATTAGATAAACTAGTATTGATCTAATATAATAAAAAATTATGGAAAAATAAAGTTTCTTTAACACTTGCCACCCCTGTGATGGATAGCGAGTAACCAGGACTTATATTTAATTTGATTATTAGACGTTTTAATACATAATAAAATTATTTTTATAGCTAATTACAAAATATAACCTAGTAGATTTTGCATAATTTTAATTTAAAACATACATTTTTCACTGGACGCTTAGCGTCCAGCACAGTGGATGGCGGAATTTTTTAGCACAGTAAGATTAGAGAGAGAGAGAGAGAGAGAGACAGCTGTGTTCATTCTTCTGAAAAATATGAACAGACTCTACATAGCATATTATTATATAACTAAGCCGTTAACAGTATTCCCTGTTATCTGAGAGGTCGCGAGGCAGTCATAATATGGCCGCATTTTTTGTAAATGTTAATAAACATGATTTTTTTAATTAAAGAGTTTCGAAGAATCAAACTTCGTATGGAAAACAAATAATCAAGATAAACAACATACTTGATCCTATAAACCTCTTACCAAAAATAATAAAATAGGTCTATTTTTTATCTATTTAAAACGGCTTATTATTTCATATTGGTAAGGAGAAAAAAAAACGTTATTTCGTATCCTTGGTATACAACCTTCGATTTTATGTTGTTAAGCAGAACAAAAAAGCGCAAATTTTTATCCATAGTAAACCACTTAAAATTTTATGTTGTTAAGCAGAATAAAAATGCGCTAGTTTTTAGCCATAGTAAACGACCATATATTTAATGTGGTCAAGCAGAATAAAAAAAATACTAGTTTTTTTTCCGTTGTTAACGACCAAAGATTTTATGTTGTCAAACATAGTAAAAACACGCAAATTTTTTTCACATTCTTAGTATTTTTTTATCCATAGTTAATGGCATTACATTTTTGGTTTTCAAGCAGGATGAAAAAGTATTGTTTTTTATTCATAGTAAACGGCCTGTGATTTTGTGCTGTGAAGCAGAATGAAAAAGCACTGTGTTTTATTAATAGAAGATGACCGTACATTTTATTTAGATCGATTAATAAAGTAAAGAAACGAACAAGCTTATCCAAGGGAGACTGATTTTTTTTTCTATTTGTATAAAAAAATTGAGAAAACTTACACGCGTATATACAATATTACGAGTAGAAAGATATTTATTATACGTGAATATCTTGGTGTTTAAATTGAGAGTTTAAATAAAATTGAGCATTTATTGATACGTATACTAAAAATATTCAACTCATTTTTTTAAATAGAAATCGACAGTATTCGTAGAAATTACTTTTCTAATTTTGTTAAAGTATGAAAATAATTTAAAGACAATTGGAGAGTTGACTCTCATTAAAGTTGTTATAACTTGGGAATCGGATCCACTGTTATTGAAAGATTAAATATTTTACAAATTAATATAAAATGAGTTGAGTGATAAAGATGGTGACTGGCCATCAGATAAGGAGCTTCTCCGCATTGGCACATGTTTAGAAAAACTTGTTTGATAAGAAAACTGCTGAAAATTTCCCAAGGGAAGATGAACTTCACGGAGACTTTCGTAGATCGTGAGTAGAAGTTAACCATCTTACTCGCTGAGGTCGCCTGCTCTCTGTATTGTACTATACTTCTATTATATATTCAACAACCTAATGTTGACATGTGGAAATCTTTTCCGACCAACCATAAATATATTAAAGAAGCCTTAACCCTTACAGGCACAGGTAATTATCACTTAGTTTTACTCAAGCTGCACAAAAAATAAAAAGTCAAGTTTCTCGTTATTTTTTTAATGTGTTTGAAAAATGATACATACAAATGCTAAATTAACGTATTTCCACTTCCTCGGTAGGTCAAGAAACTCCTGGTAAGGTGGTACAACTTATGTACCACTAGTCCATATTTCCACTGGTTCTTCTAATGTACCGCCAAATAATGCCGAAATACATCCAAGTAAAATTAATTTTTAACCTAAATATAAATTTACCACAATTACTGAAGTCAATTCTATCACAACACAACTATTTTTTACTAAAATTAAATACAAATATATGACGTTTTATTTTATACGCACAAGTCGGCACACCAAGAACAACTAACTGTCAATAATATTAGAAGCTAAATTAATTTGAACAGAACCAGTCCTGCAGCTGTGCGGATATGAGACATAAGTATTATATTATACGAAGTGGTACATAATCTGAGCGTTCGTGCAGCAATAGAGAGAGGTTTAATAAGTGGTACATTGCGTTTACCATTGTGCAGTACTACTTCAAAAAAAGGTGGTACATAACGTGGACCACTAATCCTGTAAGAGGGAAAGCCTTATCGAAGTCTAGGGAAAGCCTTATCGAAATCCCTTTTTTTTAAATCTGATTTCTAATGGTAATTCAACCCGCTACCCTCGCTTTGAAAGACAGGCGTCTAAACCAGACAAGTCACGAAAATCGTCAAAAAGGTGTGTAGTTTTTCTTTATAATCATACATTTTGATAGGATCTCTCCAAAGTAACAGCTTTCAAGGGCTTCCTGAAGCTGCACAACCCAGTCATATCTCTGACACTTGTGATAAGATAATTCCACACCATGAAACCAGCAACAGCAAAAGTCTTGCGCTAATTGCCCACACTATCGGATTTATTCGGCAGAGAAGAGAAAGACCAAGGGAATTGTGGTTGGATAAAGTGTGTGGTATTTTGAAAGAAAGAAATATAAAGTTAGAGATATTTCAGGAGCCGTTTGAGAAGGTGCATGGATGTAGAAGAAGCTAAAGATATGTGGTTTGTTAGGAAAGTCTAGCACTCTCTCTTTTCTGTCTACTATAATATGAAGACGGCGTGCTGGTTTGTAGAATTTTGATTTTTATTGAGAACTCATGAAAGTCCTATCAAATTGTACCTATTGCGCATAGGACACGTATCTTTTTACAAATGAGTGTCATGTAGAGGTTCAGCTTAAAAAACATGGAATCGCGTTGTGAAGTTTTACGTGCTTGGCGAATTGTGTCGTTTTATATTTCAAACACGATTTCGGTTTCAATTTTTCGGATTCGATTTGTATAAAAAACATTATTTATTTTTATCGAATTTAGGTCTTAAAAATCTTTCACGAATTCAAAATACAAAAATATTAATTTTTTAAATAAAATCAAACAATTGAATATTTGTGTTTGAGGATGACAACTTTACGTTTTCGATTCTGGTGGGGATGGCCAAAGAGCAGATGCCGGTCGCTCATTCAATGGAGTTACCAGGTGAAAACTATAGAAGGCTGCTCATTTCAGGAGGAGTTATATGATATAGGATAAAAGTAATTTCTGCTGAAGAACGATTGTTAATGATTAGGGTGGTAATGATTCTCAGAATTGATATAACAAACAAGATGACTAGAAAAATACATTTGTCTAAACGCTCCGTGACAATTCATTAATAATATATTTATTTTTATAATGTATGGTCGATTTCGATACTTGAAATTTTAAAGCTATCGTAGAAATGAAATGATTACGGATTATTATGAAATTCAGACTAATGTGTTGAGTAAGATGATGCAATACACTCTGAGATAGTTTGGGCACCTGGAATGAATAGATGAAAAAAGTTATCAAAACAAACAAATAGTGCAAACGTGCGTGGAAGGTGTGATAGCGGAAGACCAAGGGAAGTATGATAGGACCAAATTAATGATAGTTTGAAAGAAGGAACAGAAATATTAGGAGATGTATGAGAAGGTGTATGGATGGGGAAGAGGCGAAATATGTGTTTTGAGAAAAGAAAGTCTTTTGCTCTGTCTGCGTCTGTGCTCTGCCTTCTGGTATGTTCGTGTGTAAATAGAGTTATATTGAAATTAAAATTTAAAAAAAATGAGTGGGCGGGTGTATAAAAAGTCAATAGTTACGAAAACTATAAAAACAAAACATGACTTATGCAAAATTACAACTAGAAAAAAAGAACCTTAAACAGCCGAAGGCTTAAAAGATCCTGGCTGTATCGAGCTTATGGAAGGATTCTTAGAAAATAACATTAAAAAAAAAACGGTTTATAAAAAATAATGTACCGGTTTATAAACCCACTAGTATAATCAAATCAGCTCAAAATATCATTATTAATTTCACTTGATAATAATATCAAACCATAAGGACAGAGTCCTGTTTGTGCTCTCCTGATAATGGGATGAAAACCTTGAAACTGGTAGGGCTGTACCGTTATATAAAGTGGAATAAACAGTGTTTGATTAAACAAATCACGATGCCTTTAAGCCTCCACAGTGTTATTGATTTAACTTTAAATAATATAGTACTAGTTGCAACCCGTGAAATATTCATGGAAGTAAAACAAATTATACATTTTTGAAATACCGAATGGAGCAAGATCAGCTTAAAGTTTTTTGGGTTCATTAATGTTTAAAGTTTAAAATAAAAAAGGTACATCTTGATTGATGAATTATTTAATTCTCAAAAATCTCTTTATACACGATGTTTTGTGTATAAACATTACTATTGTTCAATTTAAATCGTTGATAAAGTTTTCCTTGATGACTTGTTTCAGATATATTGACTGTAATGTTTTCGCGTTTCCGACATCTTGAAAAAGCCACATATAATTAATTGTCTGCATTAAAAAAAAGAGCATAAGATAAATAAACACAAGTAATTATAAGGTTCAATATAATAGGAAATAAATTAATTACAATTCAAAATAAATTGGCATCGTGTCCTTTTACACCGGTTCGTTCAGTATAATTTCAATCTGTTTCGAAGTAGTAAACACAAGTAATTATAAGGTTCAATTTAATGGGAAACAAATGAATTATTTAATGAATTACAATTCAAAATAAATTGGCATCGTGTCCTTTTACACCGGTTTGTTCAGTATAATTTCAATATGTTTCGAAGTAGGAAACACAAGTAAGTATAAGGTTCAATATAATAAGAAACAAATGAATTATTTAATGAATTACAATTCAAAATAAATTGGCATCGTCCCCTTTTACACCGGTTCGTTCAGTATAATTTCAATCTGTTTCGAACGACAACCGTACGGGCTTTGGTCTATTTATACTATGATGTCACAATGTTGACGAAAATAAAAATTTAATCAAATACTATTTCCGTCATAAATATTTTTCTTAACTGACGGAAGATCAAGAGTTGAATTTACTCTTCAGGAACGAAATTTTCTTGTTATCATTAATCTTTGCAAATAATAAATCCAGTTCAGATGAATTTTTTCCCTCATTATTTATGCCCGCTATCTATTGTCATTTACTCTCAAAAGATGTTGAAAGCTTCATATTTTTATATTTTTTTGAAAGAAAAAGCTGTGTAATTTAATATTTTTTTCTTTCATCTTTTCAGAGGTAAGGAACAACGCATGTTCCTTTAATAATGGACGCCCAGGATTCTGCCTGCTAGATTGCTGGATATAATATGTATGTGTTTTCTTTTCATATTCATATGTACCACCATGGTTGTGCTTTATATTCCATAAAGCTTGGAATTTATTTTTGTAACTGTTTTAATTTTTAAATCTATCTTCTTTCCTTTTAATAAAATACAAAATGGATTAAAAATATGATTGGGGTCAAACTACTTTGTAAAATTGTTTTTTTGACAGGTTCCTCATTTCAGTCGTGATTTATTGTTTCGTTATGATTTTTTAAACAGCTTATGGTTAATAATATGAGTGGCATATACAAGACTTCGATTTCAAGGTTTTGTTTGTTTTATTGAAAAAAATATATATTTTATGGAAATAATGAAACCCTTTCAGTTTTTAATTGAGTTATTCTCTTGTTATGACAAAAAATTATTTCTTTCCTCTTTTTTTTTGTTCTAAATTCTAAAGCAAAAGTTTGTCAGTTTGTATATATCAGGAATGGCCAATTTGTTTGTTGTCGCGATGGACTTCTTACATAAAAAAATTGTCGCGATCTACAAGTGTCTATCGAATTTGCGAGATAACACATTAACACATAATACACTGTTATTTCCAAGAAAACTTTCTTTGCCAATTCTCCATCAGAAATTAACTAACATTTTATTGCTAAAAGTGATTTTGAAATTGGTATTTTAAACACATTTTGTTGTGTTAAATAACATAGACTTGAACTTTTTGATTTTACTTCTTCTTAAATCACTCTTTAACGGATATTTTGACTGATATTTACTATGGATAGATACAAAATGTCAAATCTCTTAGTTATGGCTGACATGAATGATGAACGACATATTAAACAACGATATTTTTTTCTTACCATTGTAAAAAAGTAAGCGTGCTCCCATTCTTCGTGAGAATGGTAACTCTAGGATATTTTCTTACTATTGTAAAAAAATAAGCGTATTCCCATTTTTCGTGAGAATGGTAACTCTTGGATATTTTCTTACCATTGAAAAAAACAAACGTGTTACCATTCTTCGTAAGAATGGCAACTCTTGGATATTTTCTTACCATTGAAAAAAAACGAATGTGCTACCATTCTTCGTGAGAATGGTAACTCTTGGATATTTCCTTTCTTTGAAAAAAAACAAACGTGCTACCATTCTTCGTGAGAATGGTTACTCATGGATATTTTATACCATTGTAAAAAAACAAGAATGGTCCCATTCTTTGTGAGAATGGTAACTCTTGAATATTTTCGAATTCATAATTTTGATTGGAAGGGTTTTAAAATTCCCGAAAATTGCATATACAGTTGTTCATTTTTGTTTATAGTTAAGGCATTAACGTTGTGGAGGTTTAAAGACATTGTAATTTATTTTTATCAAACACTGCTTATTCCACTTTTTGTAACGGTATAACCCTACCGGTTTCAAGGCTTTTATCTCATCTTCAAGGGAGCACAAACAATATTAAATTATGTTCGAACTGGTACCGATATACACTCTTCAATGGTTGGGGCTGAGGAATGAGGGAGGCATGGGACGATTTCGGCCAAAAGCGGAGAGATTTTTGGGATATAACTGTTCACCAGATGTTTGGATCGATGTACTGACGTAGAAATTTCTAGGGTCTCTAATCTGTCCAATTTATTTCCATTATTACTGATATGTAAGAATTTGGCATCATATATAGGAAAAATACTTATTCAGACTCTATAATTCCAGCAACTTCCAACCATTCTAATAACAATAAATTCGCCGCATTTAACTGTATGCTTCATAGATTGCTCAGTGTCCCATTGACTGACGACAATTTTAAAAAGGAATTAAACACCATAAAAAAACAACTACAAATAATGGCTATCCTAGAAGCCTCATTGATTCAGTTTTAAAAATCAAAACAAAAAAGAAACTTATAAAAGATTTTATATTTAACGACACCTATAAGCATACCTATAAATGGAGCAAAGTTTTTTTATAAAAAAACGTATCATACGAAATAAACGTATCATAAAATCTATTTATAAAAAACGTATCATACGAAATAAGCAAAAATATTCCAAGTCACATAAAGCTAGCTTTTTACACTAATTTTAATCTGCGGAAACTCTTATTTAATGGGAAAGGCAAAAATGGAATACTTAGCAACAGTGGTGTGTATAAACTTTAATATGCTGACTGTGATTATTTCTATATAGGAAAGACAGGAAGATATTTTGATAAGAGATTTCGTGAACACAAATCCGCCTTGACAAATCCTCTAATTTATTCTGAAATGAATAATCATTGTCACCGTGAAAACCATACTTTTTCTATCGATGATGCCAAATTCTTACATATGAGTAGTAACGAAAATAAATTGGACAGATTAGAGGCCCTAGAAATTTCTAAGTCAGTACATCGATCCGAACATCTGGTGAACAGTTATATCCCAAAAATCTCTCCGCTCTTGGCCGAAATCGTCCCATGCCTCCCTCACCCCTCAGCCCCCAACCGTTGAAGCGTGTATATCGGTACCAGTTCCAACATAATTTAGTCTTGTTTGTGCTCCCCTGAAGATGATGTGAAAGCCTTAAAACCGGTAGGGTTATACCGTTACAAAAAAGTGGAATAAACAGTGTTTGATAAAAATAAATTACACTTGTTCATTTAGTGAGTTTGTTCCTATCGATTGTGTGATACGCTGGGGGTAGTAGACTTTATGTTAATATTAACTTGTATGGTCACCGGGAGAAAGACAGGAGGTGAACTAAAACAACGGCATACTACGGGCAAGTAAGTGCGGATTGCGTTTACAAGTGCATGCACGTAATGGGATTTGATAATATCGCACTCCATGTTGTAAGTTACAAAGGCGGTAACGATCAACTAAAAATTGCTTCGCAATCGACTGATGCGATCTACCTGTTGGCCATCCCTGGCATGTACCAGATATATATCAATGAGACGGCTGAAAGCCTTCCTAGAAATAAACAACAATAAATCAAAAGTTCTTATTGTGGACCGATTCGCAACTCTAATAAGAAATGTCTCGATAAGGGATTACGTAAAAGTCAACGAATTTGTTTTCCTGGACGCTTTAATTTCGGGGAATGGAGGATTTGATACAAAGTCGAGAGAAGAGTATCAATTAGAATGGCAAAATCATCTATGACAAATTTAACAAAAATATGGATTAACCAACTTGTAATCAGGAGAATCAAAATATGGCTAGTTAAATCTCTAGTATTCTCCATAACACCATATGGAGTAAAAACATGGACTATGAGAGGGAAGGAAAGAAGTATGATAGATGCCTCCAAGATGTGATGTTCAAGACGGATGCTCTGTATCCCATGGATTGCAAGTGCACTAATGTTTCATTCATTCAATAATTGCTGATTACTAAAAGACAATATAAAAATAAAAAGAATACTGACTAACTTTGGACATGTTGCTAGAAAAATTATGAAACTTTGGAGAATCTGGTAATCATAGTAACAGTTGAAGCATGGTGAGAAAAAAGAAGGTGTTTCACGAGATCGTTGGATCAAATAAAAAAGATAACAGTGTCCTCTTTAAGAGCTACATTCAACAAACTTTAACCAGTCCAAGACCTTTCTTTGGGGACCATTGTAAATCGAACCAAAAGCTCCCTACTGAAATACAAGTTATCAACCAACTAGTCCGAATAAAATAAATAAAACGCTTCTTTTACCACCGATTATTATGTTTCAATTAGTAATAATTTGAGTATAAAATTAAAAAAATTAACAAAGTTTATATCAATTTAAATATTCATTGGAAATTTTCTGTCAATAAATAATAACTTTACTTAAACAATAAATTAAATTTAAATTACGTCAAACACACCTTATTTCTGTATTCTATTTTGCTTGTTCCAAAAGTATATCTATTATTATTTACAAATTTGAAATTTTTAGTTTCAAAAGTAACAAATTTAAATTCTGTTGACATTTTATATTTCGTTAAAGTATAAACACACTTTGTTTTTTTTTTCAGAAACACTTGTTATCTTAGGAGTCTAGTTAGGAACCAGTTTCAAAGCCTACAGGCTTTTTATCAGGACTGAAAAGATAAGAATATTTCATTACAGATTTTCCTTAGCTCTCCACCATATTTTCCTTTGATTGATGATATCTTATTTTAATCTTTATTTTATGTATGGTTCATGGATTTTGTAAAAATGAATAATTATTTGAATAACTTTTGCAACCATATAACTCTCTTTATTTACTATTTTCTGGTAGGTTTTGAAAGATTGCCATCTGACAATAAGCCGGCCAAATTGTTAAACAATTAAGTATTGAATAAATAAATACACACATTCTTGAACTATAGTACAATAATTACGACCACCATCATTACGTATAATAGATAAAAATATATCTTAATTCCTGACGCAGAAACTCATAGAATAATTGTTATAACAAAGGAGATGTAATTAAAAGTATGTTTGCGTTATAATACAAATTAATTTTAGTTTGAAATGAAATATTTGAATCTATGTTTTGTTTAATATTGAAATAACTGGAACAATGCCATGTTTTATAATGGTTGAAAATCATTTTAATTTCATTAACGTGAAACAAAAATTATTTCTAAATATACTAAGTAATAACGGCAGCTTCAAAATTAAGCGCAATTAACTGTAATATGATTTTTATGTTAATTGAAATTTGCTTTAATATTAAAAAAAAAAAAGTTATTTTCGATTATAGTTGAATTTTTTTATTTAACACTTCGTTTACAATTTGAATTATATAAAAATAATATTGCTTGAACTAACAATAAATATTTTTAGACAAATCTTATCCAAAGATTAAGGGTTCCAATATAATCTAAATATTCGGTTATATAGTCTGATTTTTCACTTATGGTATATTTTAATATCTTTCTGATGATGAGAAAAAACTACTTCTGGACAGAAGGCACATCAGGTTTTTCTGTATACAACGAAAGTGTTATTGAAAACGATCAACGCTTGCACCAGGTTACAGTCAATAACTTATTTGTGAAAAAATAAATATTTTTTATTATTATTATTAAACAAAGTAATATTTGGAACAAATATTTGTCAAGGCTATACCTATGTACAAATGTATTACTTAAATAATCTTATTTATTTTTAATAATCTTAATATATGAATTCTTAGAAATAATTAACACCTACATACTACTTATAACTAGATAACAATTCTTACAACTAATTATTTAGCAAGAACAAGTCCAATCGTTCAGGCTACTTGTATTCCATCACATTCACTCAGACCTTGGTCCCCCCAGCTAATACTGTAGGTGGACTAGTCAGGCAACAGATAATGCTTCGGGAGCTTGTGCTTATAACGGAAGGGTAGGTCGGATTTACTCTCGTAAGCCCCCAGGGCAGCGAAAAAGGGATTGCTGTGATTTTGTGTGACTTTTATAGAACTTCACGGTCCAAGTGAGGATTGTGGTGTTGTAGGTTTTTTTCTCGCTGTTCGGCGTGAAGTCGGGTATGGAATGAAAGGATATGTAAGTTCAAACAAAATTTTTTACTTTTTTGCCTTTAAGTAATTATCACCCTGTATTCCGCCAGGAACATTGATAGGCTTATAAAACGCCTCTATTCAGGTTAGCCATAGTCTGGCACTTTGAGACCTTAGTCGAACAAGTTCTGAAGACATCTATCGTTGTTCTTTAATAGTTTTAAAATGTTGTTATTACAAAAGACATTTTTATGTGTAAGTAAGCTAGCTCTGACAGTATTTTTTTGAAATTTATTTGTGGACATCGAAAATATTCTGTCTTTTGCTGTCTTATTATTTATTTACCTGGATTATGTGGATGACCCCACCCTCTATTTATCCAATCATGTTTATTTTAATTTAGTATTTAGAATAATTAAGATTTTTTTTTAAATTTATGTTTAATAAATCTCAATTTAATAGTTACTAGTTGACGACATATGTGGCCTAGTTGGAAAAAAACGTTTGTCTCCCAACCTGGAGGATGAGGGTTTTAATTCCGCTGGATCCCAGATTTAAAAAAAAAAAAGAATTGCAGTCTGGTTTTCACTAAAGGCTTCTTTAACATTTTCTGGACGATTAGAAGAGGTTTTAACATGGCGGCTTAAAGCCACATAAAAACTGGAAATATTTTGTAATATGTAATTTAAATGAAACGAAACTATGTATATTTTATTGATTAAAAATGTTTTAATAATTATGAATAACTTTATTAATTCATTTTAATAACTATATAATGAAAGAGAGTGAGAGTGATGTTTACTTCTTATAATTGAGTGTTTATATTTTAAATGTTAGAAGAATAAATTATTTACATTTTACTGTTCAATAGTCAAGTTATATCTCTTACGAATGCATTATTTTTCATTGTTTGTTGTATTTTTTTTGCTTTCTAGTTCTTCCTTAATCTCAGCCTCACATTCTAACATTGTTGGTAATTATTACACAACATTATTTCTTATATCGATACTAACCTTTCCCTTTCTGTGCTAAAAAATCATACACTCTTGAGATTGAATAAAATATAAAGCTAAACTTTTATTTTGTAATTCAGTTGAACTTAACCAAATATATTTGTATCTACGAGTAGTTTAACCTTTCCCTTCCTGTGCAAAAAAAAAATCAGCGCGTTACGGTGCTGTGTATTTAATGCACATGTAAAAATGAGCGATTTAAAATCGGGAAAAATAAGAATATTTATCGCCAATCGCTTAAATTAATTAAATTAGAAGTCACAAGTGATAATATTGTAATTGAAATTTAATTGCTGAAAACATGAAAAAAAAAACGTCGGCCGACGTTCACAAAACGGGCGAAGCGACCACCTCAAACGAAAGCCTAGAGCGAACTGATATTCTATTTCTTGCGTTCCATATATCGAAGTAGAGTAAGAGTGAGACGTGAATAGCGTCACTTCCTCACCCCATAGTGTTTTTTTAGAATGAATATACCTACGTCACACACTGGCACACGTTTGATTATATTGGTGAATTTATTCCCGATTTTCACAAAATATTTCTGATGTGGCCCGATAAGTGCTACTTATTATTAATATTATTTTTTCATTCCAATGCGTAATTGCAATATGGAGGAATACCTAAAATCTGAACCCAGTAATTAATGATATTATATTTATAGAAATATTAAAGTTTTTAGAAGCAATGTGTACAAGTTACACATCACAGGACAGGAAGGGTTAAAAAAACACAACACAAAAATAGCGCTGTCTCAAAACTCTGTATAATGTAATACTGCATGGAGTTTAACCCGCCAATCTTCTTGGAAGTTTAATATCCTTGCCACCGAAATTTTGGTTTTTGATCTGCCGTTACTGTGTGCTTGTTAAAGGTCATCAACTTGTTAACTATAAATCAATACATAACCAAAGATTTTCTATCCACAAGATGACTGACAATCTTATGTTACTTGATCACGAGGGATAGACGACCTCCGTGAAGTAGTTGGTGAGATGCTTATCTCCCGACCGGAGGTTGCGGGTTCGATTGCCGTTGGAACTCATTTTTTTTCAAAATGGATTGCATTATGGTTTTACACTTAAAGCCTTTTCAACATATTTCTGGTTGGTTTGAAGATATTGTCACAAAGCAATAAGCTTGCCAGTTTGTTACTGTATACGACGAAAGGTGTAATAC
>CATKWJ010000597.1:0-22496 GCA_949825065.1 Odontocerum albicorne | reverse complement strand
AAGACATTAAGACATTCATTACTGATAATCCTTGAAAGAATTATTGGAATTCAATTATAAATTGATGAAAACGACTGAAATTCTTCATTTCATATTCAAATAAATTGAATTCTCCAAATCCATTTGGAAATCTTTTAGAAATCTTTGAGAATTATTGTCATAGATTTTGTTCAGGGGGTGTGCCTCAGGGGATTCATATGAAATATTATAAAACCACGCTTTTTATTCATAAAAAGACATGTCTCATTTATGTACATAGCGTATGTATCTTCTTATGTAAATATTGAGTGGGATTTTTAGGTTACACCAATATTACGGTAGAACGGAGTTATAGAACATAAGACAACACATTGAATCTGGTTCCAATTCCTTACGTTTACATATTATTCCTTACGTTTACATATAAACGTTTCTTTTAGTTTATATATGTAGATAGATTTATAAAATCACATTTCCATTGTATACGGTACAAACTTTCGAAATTTATTGACTTTTTTGTAGAAATATATAAAATCTAAGGTAATTTTATTTTCAAATAAAAGACAAAGTGTAAATGTTATATTTAATAATGCTAATAAAAAAAAGAAACACGTAATAAAAACCAGCTTAATTAAAGCCAAGTTTTGATTTGACTCGCTGTTTTGGAAGTGGGCAAACTTTCTTTCAAAGTTCAACAACAACGGTAGAACGGAGTCATAGAACATAAGACAACACATTGAATCTGGTTCCAATTCCTTACGTTTATATATTATTCCTTACGTTTACATATATACGTTTCTTTTAGTTTATATATGTACGTTTCAATTTCGTACGTTTATATATTTGTAGATTAACATACGTGTTGCAATATTTTTATGGTGATTTTTGTAATTGTTGTATGTAAGTAAATATATCAAATGGTATGTAGCGATAAGAAACAAAGTTGTTGGGGCACTAAAACATACTTGAACAGGACAGTATCAAAATCGGCTAAGGTTCACAACAGTATTTTAGTACCAACTTTGATGTGCGACATGGAAAAATACTAAAAGGTACCGAATTATGTATAAATGTAGCAATTTAGAAATGCGTGTACTGAGAAGAATACATGGGGTTACAATGTATGCTTAAATATATACTGATGATATTACTGACGAATTTGAAGGCTTATGTGTTGAATAGGATGAAGGTGAGCATTCTGAAATGATTTGGGTATGTATTATGAACGAATGAAGAAAAACTAACGAAACAAATATGTAGTGCAAATGTAATTTGAAGTTGTGATTGAGGAAGACCAATGAAGGTATGGTTGGATTAAATGAATATTTTTAAAGGAATAAAACGAAAAAAGTCTGAGAAATAGTAAGATTTGTATGAGAAGGTGTATGGTTGTTAGAGAGGCGAAGGATGTTTGTCGAGATAGGAAAGTTGGGTGCCCTGTCTTCTCTGTCTATCTTTATAGGGAGATGGCGTAGTGGTTTGTTTGTATATTGTGGTGCAGAATTTTCCCTAAAGAAAGTCGTGTAGTTAAAACTAGTTAAAAGTATCAGCGGATCGCTGGCCGCATAAACTACCAGTTGCGTGCATACTCCTCGCACATTTCTAGTTACTTGGAAAAGATTGCCACATGGCAATAAGCCTGTCATATTGCATTTAAAATGAAGTGTTTGATAAATAAAACACCACAGTTGTAATTATAATAATGTATTATATACAGTTCGTTACATCAATATTTTGTTTCTTTTTTTTAAAGCTTAATAAAATGAAAAAAATTATTTGAAAAAAGAAAACGAACTTAATTTACAATTTAAAAGTATATATATAAGGATATTTGTACCAAACGATATTGAACAGTAACAGTAAAGTACTTTTAAGTAAAATATTGCTTCTCATTATTAAAAATGTGAAATTTTAATTTTTTTAAACTTTTACTTAGACTTGACATATGTTTTTAATATGAAATCCTCCAAATAAAGTTATTTTTCTTCAATCGAAACCATTTCAATCAACAAATTACGTAAACTTGCAAAAAACTGTTTCTGAGATTTTCGAATAGGCGAATTTATTTGGCAACATTTCCAAATTTTCGTATTTAAGTATCAATTCAAGAAAAAAACTTTGCGAAAACTGTCTCAAACACCGTGAAAATCTCACAATCAAAAGGTCAACGCAATATAAAGGCAATTGTTTTTTTTGGCGTATAAAATGAATATAGAAATGTTATGAATTCATATTGCGTGTTAAGTAAGTCACTCTTTTCATTTATATGTTGATAAAAATACATATATTTTAATAAAGTATCGTTTGACTATGTAAATATATTGATTCAAAATTATTAGATACATATTACGAAGTTTTGAAAAATATTTTATAAAACGTATCTTCAATATGAACATTTACTCTGAAAACTTAATCAAATTTAGTACATTTAGACAAAAAACAGAGAATTTTTTTTTTACAAATAACTATATTTTAAAAGCTTCTTTTTTAAATGTGAAATAATTTACAAGTTATTGTTAACAAACCTGGGACTAGTTGAGTATTTTGTTTTGTAAAAACTAAAAATCTGCCATATTTATTTCCGAGTTGAAATTACTTCCAATCAACTAAGTCGGTGTATTAAAATAAACATTAATAGAAAGTTTAACTATTTCTTTTAAGTATTCAAATTTTGCCTCCAATGATTGAAAAGTTACAGCGGAGGTAGGTACAGAGACTGGATAACCAATTCTTCACAGTACAGTTTTGTTTACTTTTGTAGTTAGGTGTAGTTTTGTGGGATTATGTCACGTTATAATGTTTTCAAAAAAACCTTAATTAAAAAATCTCATCAATGAAACAGGGGAAGACTTATTTTAACACATTAACAAAACGAGCCTGAAATACAAAGATTTTACTACTATGCTACGGAGGACCTTATTATATCGTTGTGTTTTATTGTACGGCTTAGTAATTTGTGTATGGTATATGTCAACTTTTCTATGTTCAAAAAAGGTCTGGGGTCGTTTTTTATTCGACACTTTTTTTTAACGTCTCACTGTTTTGTTGAAAGGAATTATCACATGAAAATTAGCTCGCTAATTTTTGCTTTATTCTGTGAAAGAGTGATGCAGATTATTTAAAATTGATCAATCAACTAACAGTCTAATTGATCAAATACTCTGAATGGAAAGAGTTCAAGCCTTGAACATAATGTTGAAAGTCTGGAATTAATGAAAAACATATATAAGGGGCGTGTGCTGCACTTATATCGTCTGAGTCTAAGAGCATAAACCACTCCCTTGAGGTGAAATTAATTAGCAGGCACCGTTATATTCTTATAACTTTCAGAGTTGCGTGGAACTTACTTTTTTTGAAGTCTTGGAAGACTGAGAACATGGAAGTCTTTAAGAAGCGTCTCAATACTGACATTTTTTTTAAAAATACTGCGGAGACGATCTAATTTATTGTAGAGTAAATGATTGATGCTAATGTATAGCGTGTGATAAAGAATTGAATTATGAAGCGGTTAGAATTTAGTATGAGACAACTTTTGATTAAAGTGTGTTTAAGGATGTGAATGTTGAGTGTATCTGCTAAGTGTTTTAGTATGTGAATGTTGAGTTAATCTGCTGAGTTTTAAGTGTGTGTAAGGATGTGAATGTTGAGTGTATCTGCTGAGTGTTTAAGTGTGTGGAAAGATGTGAGTGTTGAGTGTATCTGCTTAGTGTTTAAGTGTGTGTAAGGATGTGAATGTTGAGTGTATCTACTGAGTATTTAAGTATTTAGGACAAATATCATCAATTTGACATTAATATGTGAGAAAACTTGGTCACATGCCTTACTTAGTGAAGTCATTCTATATATCCACAAAATGGTGTTCTTTTTTTTACATTTTTATGATTTTTTTACTCTACGGTTCATAGAATTTTTAATGATAACATACCTTAATCGTTTATTAGATAAGATAATACGTTTCACAATATGAGAGAAACTATGAGAAGATCATTTGATTTCCTTTGCCCCAATTCACCCAACAACACATCTAAGACTCTTTTTAAAGCATGAAAGGCCGTAAAAGTGCATGGGCTTCAAGCTCTCGGAACACGAATATAAAATGTTTGTTTTGGGTACCGTAGTTATTTAATGTATTGGAATAATAATGTGTTGTTTTCTTTTATATTCATGTTTAGTTATAAAGTGTAATTGAGGCATTTTTCGTATTGTAAAACAATCTAAGTTAATATTTAATATTTATTTTTAATCTTGTATTACCATTTTATTGCTTTGATCCCCTTGAGCTCATCAACAGAGGCGGTCAAGTTTGTTTGATGAAGGGCGGAAATTTTACGAAAATATAAAGAGGAAAATTGCGGAGAAGAAAGGAAGTTTTTGAATTATGGAAGATTGCCGTTTATGATTTGATTTGTTCAGTTCAATCAGAAATCTCTTTTAGAGTATTTTTTCACGAAGAACAATTTACACAAACTTGACCCGAAGTTATGCTGGTTACTATGAGTTTTTAAGAGACGTTTTTATTAGATAAAAAATTGCAAAATTTTATATAGATTTTACAAAATCACATTTTCATTGTATACGGCACAAACTTTCGAAATTTATTGCCTTTTTTTAGAAATATTAGAAGGTAGAACTATTAAAAAGGTAAGGTTAGGTTAGGTTAGGTTAGGTTAGACAAAGTGTAAATGTTATATTTAATAATACTTGATAATTTAATAAAAAGAAACAAAAAATATAAACCCGCTTAAAGCCGAGTTTGGATTTGACTCGCTGTTTTGGAAGTGGGTAAACTTTATTTCAAAAGTTCAACATTTGAAAGTATTTTTTGAAATTTAATAGAAAAAAAGGAGTTAATTAAACTTAACTAAACTTCGGTGTAAACAAACAATATTTACCAAAAACAAATAAGTTGTAAAAAGTCGGAATATTTTACACGTAATACAGAAAAGAGAAATACTGGTTCATTTGTGTATTTATTTAATTTTCAGGTAAAAATTAGTTAACTTAATATATAACTTACAAGTAATACCAAATTGTTGTTTACTTTTTACTTGTTCTGTGTGTCGTTTAAAGTTTAATTGAAATAAATGTCAAAATTTAGAGGTTATTTCAATGACCAACTGTTTCAAAGCACGAACTTATTTTTCGTAATTAAATGTAAGTTTGAAGGGGAATTTGAAATGTTTGTTTGTAAAATATAATTTTACACATTTGCATGGAATGTTATATATGTGTGTTTTTTTCGTTACGTATGTGGTAATTTCAGAAAAGAACAGGGTCACAAATTCTGGGCAAACGTGGATTTTAGTGAGAATTTAAATAAACTTTTAATCGCTCGTCCATAGTTAATAAATAAATCAAGTAATAATATCTAGCAATCATGAGACTAACTTGCGAGACATCTGTTTGCCTTTTATAGTGATGGTATTACTTCATCTGTAATATTATACTTTCGTTATATACTAGGTCATCTGCTCTAACTTACCAGAAATATGTGAAAAAAGTTATTTATCTAATATTTTGACTTAAAACAACTTGAATAAAATACTTTATTATTATATTAATAACATTATTCCCAGCGACACGTGTTTTTACCTCCTGTCTCGAGATTGGAGGTAAAAACACTTGTTACGGGGAAAACGTAATTAGTGGATTAATCAGTGGCATAAACAAACTAAAGTGAATATAAACTACACAAATATTTCCTCAAAGTACTATATATGCAGATGAATTTCCTACACATAAATCACAGAACAGTGGAAAAGGTAATCCTTGAAAAACTAATATAATAGACTAAACACGTGTATCAAACAATCGTGGAAAAGGTAATCCTTGAAATCACTGACATAATAGACTAAACACGTGTATCAAACAACCGTGGCAAAATAATCCTTTAAATCACTGACATAATATACTAAACACGTGTATCAAACAACCGTGGAAAAGGTAATCCTTGAAATCACTGACATAATACTATAGACTAAACACGTGTATCAAACAACCGTGGAAAAATAATCCTTTAAATCACTGACATAATATACTAAACACGTGTATCAAACAACCGTGGAAAAGGTAATCCTTGAAATCACTGACATATTAGACTAAACACGTGTATCAAACAACCGTGGAAAAGGTAATCCTTGAAATCACTGACATAATAGACTTAACACGTGTATCAAACAACCGTGGAAAGGTAATCCTGTAAATCACTGACATAATATACTAAACACGTGTATCAAACAACCGTGGAAAAGGTAATCCTTGAAATCACTGACATAATACTATAGACTAAACACGTGTATCAGACAACCGTGGAAAAATAATCCTTTAAATCACTGACATAATATACTAAACACGTGTATCAAACAACCGTGGAAAAGGTAATCCTTGAAATCACTGACATATTAGACTTAACACGTGTATCAAACAACCGTGGAAAAGGTAATCCTTGAAATCACTGACATAATAGACTTAACACGTGTATCAAACAACCGTGGAAAGGTAATCCTGTAAATCACTGACATAATATACTAAACACGTGTATCAAACAACCGTGGAAAAGGTAATCCTTGAAATCACTGACATAATAGACTAAACACGTGTATCAAACAACCGTGGAAAAGGTAATCCTTGAAATCACTGACATAATAGACTAAACACGTGTATCAAACAACCGTAGAAAAGGTAATCCTTGAAATCACTGACATAATAGACTAAACACATGTATTAAAAGTAATTTTTACTTTCAATATAAATAAAAGAACTCGTTTTTGTTAGTTCTTAACAAAATAATTCATTGTTAAAAATTCATATATGTTTATACAAAAGCTTTATAAAGGGAAACCTGATTGGAATCTTATTTGGAAAAAAATATACCAACGGGAATCGAGCCTGCAATCCTTGGGTCGGAAGATAGGCGTCATACCATCAAGCCACTGAGGTCGACAGCTGTTAAAAAATATATTGAATTTTATTCAATAAATTAATGTATTAATATGCCACTAAGTTAGTTTGTGGGTTCAGAAATATTTCTTTATAACTTTTCCAGCACTCCTTGTTTACCCGGCGCCATCTATTATTATCCTTATCGTTTGCATGCAAACAGAGTGCTATACCACTTGCATGGCGGACCTCGGTCTGGTGGATAAAACCGGTAAATATTTATCCGCTGATGAATTTCGATAGAGATTTTATCACGACAATAGTTTGTGACTGAATAACGCTGAATAATAGGGTCATATCACGTGTTTTCTTTTTTACAAAAAAAAAACTAATGCTTAAAATTATACACATGATAGACGTTCTTCTTCTTGTAATCCCTTTGTAAAAACAATTTGAGAGATCAATTTTCAAAAATCCTCCGAAACAACTATTTTTGCACGCGATTGACTTGTGACATACCACTCAAGTCCAAAATTTTCCGGTCTTAATATGTTAAACCGTATATAGACAGATACCGCGTCTTTAATTTCATTTAAATATCTCTTATTAGAAATAATCTTGATAACCGCGCATATTTCAATATTTGACATTTCAGAATATAACGAAACAACACGTCTTCTATCGGTTCTAGTTGACTGTAACAGTGCTTGACTACGGTCTAAAAGATTCCAGTCTTAACAATTTAGAACGTAAATGGACAGAAGTCACTTCATTTAAATTTATCTAGACGACATTTAATTTCTGCCAGGCTCTTATATTCTTTTGAAAGAAACTTAATAACAGCGCAATATTTGATTTTTAGTATTTCAATACATAACGAAACAACACGTCTTCTACTTTCTCCGGTTGATAGATGTACTTCTGAGTTTCCAAGTTTGTAACGGATACTTATTTACATATCAAAAGGACAAAAATTATACAATACAATAAAATAGAGCTTTCAAATAAATATATGTTATGATGGATAGATTTATAGACCCAAAAATGTTTGCTTTTATTAATAATTTTCAACAAATTCATCGAAAATATTATAAACAAAAAAAATACTGTCTGCCGTTAAGTGTGTGGCTTGACTGGTATTATAACGCCACAATGCTACGAGTCAATCACAGTACGTTTTTAATACTTTTGAGTTTTGTGCGAGGTTTAAAAATTAAAGGAAAATAATATTAAAAAAAATCGACAATCGAAACAAACTCATACTTTTGAACAATTTCTATGTGTATGATGGCGCAACAAGGGCTGCAATTTAAAATTTTAATTAAGTTTTGCAATCGTGTATTGCTACATGATTAATTAACAAGTTATGTGTGTATCATATGTCCATTATAAATGTTATACGTTTGACAGCTGAAAAATGATGGACAATTTAAAATTGCTGTTCTTGTTGCGTCAACCTATGAAATAATACCTTCGGTCAATGAAAATCGATATCGTGACATGATTTAAACTTTTTTTACATCAATTGAACGATTTGGACTTAGAAATTATATGGTTCCAGCAGGATGGGGCTACTTGTCATATTGCTGATGAAACAATGACTATTGCAGGAACAAATCTCCGACTGTGTAATTTCTCGTCGTGTAAATGTGAATTGGCTGCCACGATCATGTGATTTATCCTTTAGATTTTTTTCTCTGGGGTTACGTTATATTTTAAATGTATCTAGAATCCAAAAACCATCGATGACCTTAAATCCAACATCCCTCGTGTCATTGCAGATGTACGAATTTATTTATGTGAATCCGTTATTGAAAATTTGACTCAGAGTCGTCATCTGTGACAGGAGCCGATGTAGCCCTTTGGCCAGCGTCATTTTTTACACATAATTATCATATGCATTTATATTACACTGATATCAATCAACGTGAATATATAACAACAACATTTGTTTTTTTCTTTTTCTTAATATAAAATTGTAGTTCTTGTTGCGCTACCCTATATAAGTATCACTGAAATAAATAAAAAAAACAATATCCTATCAAGAAGAGCACTCTGAAATTGTTTGAGCATGTAGAACGAATGAATTACAAAATAATAATAAAACAGACATATAAATAAATATAATAAATAAAGGCTTACTCATAGCATCAAAGTATGTACATATGTTCAAAAATTCTATATATACAATATATTTCAAAATAATGGCGAAGAAAATACATTAAAGAGGTATGTACACATAAGCTATTCGAAGGTTCTGGGCTTATCTCATAACATCCCTCCAGTAAAGATATTAACCCGATGTTTTTCAGCCCAATATATACAGCGCAAATGTGAGGGAAAGGTGTAATAGAGAAAGTCCAAGGAAAGTATGAAAATAATAATATTTTGAAAGAAGATAATGTATAAAGTCAGAGAAATCATAGGAGTTGTATGAGAAGGTGTATGAATATGGAAAATGTGAAAGACGTGTGTCGCAATACAAAATTTTGACTTCGCCTACATCGACAGGAAAACTACGTGATGGTGTGTGTTTTTGTGCATAGTATAATTTAATGTTATTTTTAAATTGTGATATTTGGACTTAATATTGTATTTATTTCCAAAGAACAGAAGAAAAGGAAGAAAAATATTTAATATTTTTATGCAAAACATTTGACAGATAAAACAGTTTTTATTCATAATCATTATTGGCATCCATAACTGTGTCTTAAACTTGAGATCTGAAAACAATGTTTGAGAAAAGTAACAAAAATTAAATATAGATCTGAGGAAAAATTAGAATTGGAATTATATACAAGAAATAATACTTCTTTAGGTTAGAATTGGAATGATATACAATAAATAATACTTCTTTAGGTTAGAATTGGAATTATATACAAGAAATAATACTTCTTTAGGTTAGAATTGGAATTATATACAAGAAATAATACTTCTTTAGGTTAGAATTGGAATTATATACAAGAAATAATACTTCTTTAGGTTAGAATTGCAATTATATACAATAAATAATACTTCTTTAGGTTAGAATTGGAATTATATACAAGAAATAATACTTCTTTAGGTTAGAATTGGAATTATATACAAGAAATAATACTTCTTTAGGTTAGAATTGGAATTATATACAAGAAATAATACTTCTTTAGGTTAGAATTGGAATTATATACAAGAAATAATACTTCTTTAGGTTTTTCTTTAATGTCGATAAGGTTAGTTATATTATTTCTAAATAATTTTTATGTAGTCTTATTTAAACGAAATTATTTGAAAAGTCAAAGTATAAAAACACACCTTGACTTAGTTGTTGCGTTGTTGCTTTATATTTTACAATGCTAACATTGGTTTTCACGCAGTTATTTTTCTTTTTTTCAGACACCCACATCGAAGCCTCTTCAAGCCACACATTTACATTATCTCCAAAAGATAACTACACGAGAGTAGCGCTGTAGAAATCTCCCGTTGCTTGTCTTTATCGCAAAAGTAAACAGACTCTCTCAGCCGCTGGGGTGACATAACATACGTAGATATGAAGATAGTACTCTAACAGAAGCTACTGAAGGTGCAACGTATATGTGGACTAGAGTAGCTTACAATCTACTTAATGTAAAACAGTGTTTATCGTCATACGGAAAAAAAAAACAAAAACCAAAGTAAATATTTTCAACGCAAAGACAAAAACAGAAATAAGTCACTGACATTGAGACAAAAATAAAAAAAAGTCGCGTTAAAAAAATACGCAAGTTTTTGTGAAAGGTTTTTAATAACCTGTAAATAAAGTTGTTGAGAATAATGTACGTGCATTATAAAATTAAACATTGATTTAAAATAAAGTGTTTCTAAAATTATTAACTAAGTGAAAATAAAAATGTAAACTTCTAGGTTTTAATTGGGCATAAATAATAAGCTTTCTTTATAATATATGTGAATATTTGTTAAAGGGTGTTTAATTAATCTTTTAACAATGAGAGGGTTCTTACAAAGCTTGATGCCTAATGATTTGGGGGTAGTGCGAAGATTAAGTAGAAATTTATTGGAATCGGCAACAGAACATCCTGGAACTCATGATGATATCGCGATAAGACACCATGGAAATTCGGGTAGTGAACATCATCCAAAGATTGATACTGGCATCATGGAACATCCCAGCTTGGATTCAGGCTTCGGACATAATCTTGAAATAAATCTAAGTCTCGGTGACCACCACGAGTTTGGACAAATCGATATAGACATAATACAAGCGACGAATAACAGTAAAGAATTTATGTGTGCACAAAAAGCTTATGAAACGCAGACAAAGAACTATTGTCCGATATACTGGGACGGAGTTATGTGTTGGCCTGAAACAGCACCCGGGACTGATGCTGTTTTGAAGTGCTTCGAAGAGTTTGGAGGAGTACGATATGACTCAACGCGTGAGTATTATTTTTCCTTATTTTTTGAACAGCCATTATTCTAATGTTCATAGTGACATTTTTTTTAAATGTACTAATAAGTACTTGTATTGTATATATTTTTTTTAAACCGATGCAATTTATTTTTGAGGATTTTGTCGAAAAGATAATACGCATAGAAACCTTTTCGTGACCGCAATATAAAACGGTGATTTACCTCCGGTATCAGTGCTCACTCGCAACCGTAGCGAAAGCACTTAAAGTTTCCATTAAGATTAATTCATCTCTAACTATTTTATTATAAGCGTTTCATGCACAATGTTAATTACGATGATATCTTTTAAAATTTAATGATTAGTTTTATTTCCTTGATACTTGGGAAGCAATGTCAATGTGATATTCTATCAATATTTCATTATATACCATGGTGGAAAATTTAATCTCACGCTGTTTACCGTCATTGTGTAATATCATCTTGACGTCGTGCATATAGCCACATCTTCCAGTGGCTCTACTCACAAAAGTTACCATGTGGATGACCAAATGTAAGAGGTGCTATATAAAGTTTATTTCCTTATACTTAAACTTCACTAACGTATTTTATTTATTGTAATATTTTTATATAATTCAATAAGAGAATGAGGTCGATTCTCGAGTTATAATGACTTTAAGGACAACTAATATATGCCGTTTAGAGAAGAGTGCTCTCTAAACGGCACTATATTAATTGTCTTTTTATCATTATTGTATTTTTGTTTATCACATGACACACAGGTACAATAATAATAAGGATTAATAAAACTCAATTTAGTGAGTTAACTCATCTTATCCCACTTAAATAAAACTAAGACCTCGGCCACACAGGTAGGAACTAAGCTAGGTGCTACGTGACTAATAGACTAGGTGACTATAATAGACACGTAGCGTGGCGCGAAGTATGCAGTGTGTCCATTGCGATAGTATGGGATGCGTTGGTTCGCTAGGATATGTAACCTAGCTCGCAGCGTAGCTCTAAGCACCAAGCGAGGCTGCTACATGTGTGGCCGAGGCCTAAAACTTTTATGTTCATTGGAAATCGAATAATTCAATGTATGACAAATCTAAAATAGTTAGTGTTTGAAAAAAAAAATGAACACTTAAATATCAATAAAATTGTCCGTAACCAAAAAAATAATAAAAAAACACATAACAGAAAGGAATATGTCAGATGTGGTCTTTATTTTGACACTTTCCCGAATTTGCATATTCATTCAATTCAGATATTTTTTAAGATTCAATACAAAGTAATGAATTTAAAAAAATCTTGATCATATCTTAAAATATTTATTGTTTCCCTTTGTCGTTACATGTTAATTGATTTTTTTATATATAGAATAAATTTTACAATATTTTACAAAACCGGACTAGTCCACCTACAGTATTAGCTGGGACGACCAAGGTCTGAGTGAATGTGATGGAATACAAGTAGCCTGAACGAGTGGACTTGTTTTTGCTTAATATTTAGTGTAAGAATTGTTATCTAGTTATAAGTAGTATGTAGGTGTTAATTATTTCTAAGAAATCATATATTAGGATTGTAAAAAAAATTTAATGAAATGACATGTAGGAAAATAAGTTTAAGTAAGTTCATAAATGATAACATATAATTAAGATTAGTTAAGTAATACATTTGTATATAGGTATAGCCTTGGCAAATGTTTGTACAGTAATTTATTTTGTTTAGTAAAAAAAAAATCGATTAAACATTTAAATGTGAAAAAAATCTACATAATAAACTCCAATTAAAACGCAACTAAATTGATATTCTTTCACACCAAAAGTTAGGGAGATAGTATTGCAGTATTTTTTGATATTTTTATGAGGGCTGGTGGTTTCCAACATATCAGGATAGACGGCTCCTATTAAGTGTTTATGTTAGTTTTAATCCACAAATTGTTAAATGTTTGGCATTACTATATAAGCTTGGTAAACAATGTACTGAGTACATTTTGATAATCTTTTTGCAATGCGAAACAGGCATGTCACTTAAATTTAAGTTTGTTGTGTATAATTTCTTCAAATTTAACAATTAAATCATTATGTTTAAAAAATAACTTTTACACAATACATACCAAGTCAATTAATATTTTTCAATTTTATTCATCACTGTTCTGTTAATTGAAGTCATTACCGGTTTTGAATGACTTTGTTTTCCTCATTAGTTAATGAGGAACTAAATTATATGTTTGAAATAGATAATATTTGTTCAGTGACCACTGATATATTATAGAAAGAGCGGGATTCATGGCAAGTAACGGGAAGGAGTGTGTAGACGTGTTTGAATAGGAAATAACTAAAGGAGATGACTATTATTAATATTGACCTAGTTATTTATATAACCTACCATGCCATTACGCCATTTCCCTGTCAGGGTAGGCAGAGAGAACAGAGCGCATGATTTTATTGTCTCGCTTTCTCCTTTCCAACATCTCATATTCATATCGTAAGCCTGCAAAATAATTTCATGAGTGACAATAACAATAACACCAGCCATAAACAGCCAATAGTAATTCGAGCTATTTCCCCCTCTTCTATCCCAGTATTTGCAGCCTCATTATTTTTGTTAATAATGACACTTTAAATACAATCAAAGCCATTTTCCGGTTGTGATTTGTCTGTGAAAATAAAATTGTTTTACAATATTTTTTAATTAATTGCAATTTTTTTATTATGTTCAGAGAGTATCCATTTTTAAATTCTATTATTTTTGCTATGTTACATTATTTTTTTTTTCTAAATATTTTCGTTACTCATAGTTAAAACCTTTGGTTCTAGCTAGCTTATTCTAGTTTAGACAGAATTCAAATATCCAATTTCATTTCTCTTAGTTAATATCTTTCGTTCTAGATAGCTTATTCTAGTCCAGACAGCACGTCAAATATCCAATTTCATTGTTCATAGTTAATGCCTTTCGTTCTAGCTAACTTATTCTAGTTCAGACAGGACTTCAACTATCCAATTTCATTGCTCGTAGTTAATACATTTCGTTCTATCTAGCTTATTCTAGTCCAGACAGCACTTCAAATATCCAATTTCATTGCTCGTAGTTAATACATTTCGTTCTATCTAGCTTATTCTAGTCCAGACAGCACTTCAAATATCCAATTTCATTGCTCATAGTTAATGCTTTTCGTTCTAGCTAGCTTATTCTAGTCCATATAGCACATCAAATATCCAATTTCATTGCTCATAGTTAATAACTTTCGTTCTAGATAGCTTATTCTAGTCCATATAGCACATCAAATATCCAATTTCATTGCTCATAGTTAATAACTTTCGTTCTAGATAGCTTATTCTAGTCCATATAGCACATCAAATATCCAATTTCATTGCTCGTAGTTAATACATTTCGTTCTATCTAGCTTATTCTAGTCCAGACAGCACTTCAAATATCCAATTTCATTGCTCATAGTTAATGCTTTTCGTTCTAGCTAGCTTATTCTAGTCCATATAGCACATCAAATATCCAATTTCATTGCTCATAGTTAATAACTTTCGTTCTAGATAGCTTATTCTAGTCCATATAGCACATCAAATATCCAATTTCATTGCTCATAGTTAATAACTTTCGTTCTAGATAGCTTATTCTAGTCCATATAGCACATCAAATATCCAATTTCATTGCTCGTAGTTAATACATTTCGTTCTATCTAGCTTATTCTAGTCCAGACAGCACTTCAAATATCCAATTTCATTGCTCATAGTTAATGCTTTTCGTTCTAGTTAGCTTATTCTAGTCCATATAGCACATCAAATATCCAATTTCATTGCTCATAGTTAATAACTTTCGTTCTAGATAGCTTATTCTAGTCCATCCAGCACTTCAAATATCCTATTTTTGAACTAATATTTAATGTTTCGATTATCTTGCGAGCAATTTTATCATTATTGATGTAATATATCGGCTGAAAAGTATTCGATGTTTCTCAAATATTTATGTCATTATGACAACATTTTCATTGCTAATATAATAAACAACCTGCTGAATATATACGATTCTGAAAGATAAAAGTTTAGCGCATTTTTTGTCATTATTTACTCGCGTGTGTGAGTTTTTTAGCGTCATTTTGATGAAACAAAATTAAATGTTTTTTTTCGGTGCCTGATGTTTTTGAATGCTGTAAAGGAAAAAATATATGTTCACTGTATGTTGACGACGTAGTGAACGCTCGTGTGTATCAAAGGTGGTTTAGAAAATTCCTTTATGGTGATACGACACTTGAAGTTGGTTCCGTCTCTGGAAGGCCGATTACTACTGATGATGACCAAATCATGGCTTCGATCGAAAATAACTAGTATTTCATGACATGAGATATTGCTAAGATACTGAAAATATCGAAAACCATTTTCCACTAATATTTGAATCTGACCTTGAAATACGAAATTACTTTCCAAACAACTCTGTTTTTCTAATGGTTACTTTTCGTCCAGAAAAATATTCATGATATTTGTAGCGTATTGATTTATTTTATTTTTATTGTGTTAAATTATTTATTTTAATACATTTGTGTTCAATTATTTATTATCCATAGTTAATAGTTCTCGTTCAAGTATGTTTATTCTAGTCCACACAGTATTCAAATTTTGAACAATTATATATTATCCATAGTTAACAGTTCTCGTTCAAGTATGTTTATTCTAGTCCACACAGTATTCAAATTTTGAACAATTATTTATTATCCATAATTAATAGATCTTGTTCAAGTATGTTTATTCTAGTCCACATAGTATTCAAATTTTGAACCTTTATTTATTATCCATAGTTAATAGTTCTCGTTCAAGTATGTTTATTCTAGTCCACACAGTATTCAAATTTTGAACAATTATTTATTATCCATAGTTAATAGTTCTCGTTCAAGTATGTTTATTCTAGTCCACACAGTATTCAAATTTTGAACAATTATTTATTATCCATATTTAATAGTTCTCGTTCAAGTATGTTTATTCTAGTCCACACAGTATTCAAATTTTGAACAATTATTTATTATCCATAGTTAATAGTTCTCGTTCCAATATGTTTATTCTAGTCCACACAGTATTCAAATTTTGAACAATTATTTATTATCCATAGTTAATAGTTCTCGTTCCAGTATGTTTATTCTAGTCCACACAGTATTCAAATTTTGAACAATTATTTATTATCCATAGTTAACAGTTCTCGTTCAAGTATGTTTATTCTAGTCCACATAGTATTTAAAATTTGAACAATTATTTATTATCCATAGTTAACAGTTCTCGTTCAAGTATGTTTATTCTAGTTCACACAGTATTCAAATTTTGAACAAAAATTCAATGTTTCGATAATCCTGCGACATATGTTTTGTAGTTATTAATATATACTCGAAATAATAGCCAAACTTGTCGACTCTACACAGAAAAGTATGTTTATTTGAAAGGAAAGTTAGTACAACACTAACCACGATCTAATTGTATTCAAGAGAAAAGACAATTAAAAGCGAAGAAATTTTCAGGAATTCAATTATAAGAAAGAGTTTCTTTTATCTTCAACCTCTTCTAATTAAAAGAAGCAACTTTCTTTCGTTTACTTTAACGACATTTAAAATTAAAGTCTGTTTGCTATTTAAAATTAGACATTGCGTTAACTTTTTCATACAATAAAAAAAAAACAAATAAAATTTAAGACTTGAGTATAAAATGTGCGATAAAACTTTTTGGTTGTTTTATATCGTTTCCAAATTGCTTTTATCTTTTTCATTTTGCAAAGTCTACATGAACGCCTCTTCATTGCCTCCCTAAGATTCACATAAATACTGTGGCTGACACAGAAAAAAAGCAAAATAAGTCCAAGGCCCTATGGTCGCCAAACAGCAATATACAGGAATAGTTTCATAAAGAGAGCACCAGAACTGTCAATTCTTCCGGATAAAATAGGTTGTCTGCAATGGAATTAAAAAAACTCTTGACGGCTGTATGGAACTCTCGGAAAATATGGCACCTGGAGACCCACTAACAAACTGCCTTGGTCAACCTGGAAATCACTCAATAGACTTCGCGAAAGGATGACTAGATGCGAAAATATGCAAAAATGGGGTTTCTTGAACGAAACTAGCATTGAATATAATTGTGGGAATATACAAGGTTCACAACGCATTCTAGTTTGTATGAATATCGGGGCTATATGCTCTGGACAGGACCTGATTGGTGAATTGATAGGGTGATCTCTGTTGTCTCTTATTGCGAAACATGTGGCATTATGAAGTTGTTTAATTCATTGATCCATAGCAAACTAGAAAGCAATGCTTGCATTTGGAGCCCGGTGGGGGCGCAAGACCCACTCTTGGTGGAGAAAGTACAAAAAAAAAATATCTACGATATCTCTATATGAGTGAGTTTGGTGTCTATCCATGGCTTTATCTTACTCAGTTTCTGCTGGGCAACTCGGGTATAACTCCTTGAGCATAAGAAGAGATCTGCGTCTCCTGGTATACGTTGACAAACTCGTTCGAGGAGTTGTGAGCTGTCAAGCATAACTACAAAGATTAGCGTTAAATTTTCCTAACATTTACACTAGACTGCGCCGGCAAGAACTGTTCTCAATAACATACGCAAGAACGGGTCTTCCAGGCGCTATGCCTGTTGGAAGGGCATTAACTCTTTTGAACGGGACTGCTTCGGATATTGAAATATTTCATATCACGTTACCAAAAGCAAAAGTAAATTTTCTTCTAAGATTGAGCGCGTTAGTACTTAAGTGACTTTGAATATACGAGGCATATCCAGAAACTAAGTGTACTGAATTTTTGTAGGTTACATTTTTTCTTATTTAAACAAAACAAATACGTGGTTACCGTAGTACATATGTAAGCTATTTTTCGACATAGTCGCCATTCCTCTCAATGCAGGTGGTGAAGCGGGGTATTAACTTTTTTATGCCTTCCTCGAAGTAGTTTCCCGCCAACCCCTCCGTCCACTTCTACACCTCCTCCTTTACCTCCTCGTTGGTTGAAAACCTTTTTCCACCCATGTGCAGCTTCAGGGAGGTAAAGAGATAGTAATCTGAAGGTGCTAGGTGAGGGAAATGCGCGGGATTGTTCAGGGCATCCCATTTAAACGAGGCGAGCAGTTCCTTCGTGGCGTTGGCCATGTGCGGTCTGACATTGTCGTGCAGCAGGCAGACTCCCTTTGTCAGCATGCCTCTCATCTTGTTCTGAATCGCCCTCCGCAATTTTTTTAGGGTCTCACAGTATCTTGCAGAGTTGATGGTCTCCCTTGAGGCATATATTCAATTAAAATTATACCTTGACAGTCCCAAAACACGGATGCCATGATTTTCTTGACTGAAATTGTGGTTTTGAACTTTTTGGCGGAGGGTGAAGAGGTGTGACGTGACCGTTTTTAAACTCGCGACACCACTTGTACACACTCGTACGATTCATAGCTTTATCACCATATGCAGTTTTCACCTCATTATAAACCTCAACCGGAGGTTTTCCTTTCCAAACGAGATAACGGATGACGCCGCGTATTTCGCACTTGGCGGGAGATTGGTTTCGCACTTGGCGGGAGATTGACATTTTTCACGAAACGTGTTGTCGCGTCGACACTTCTCAACGTACTGACCTCGATCCGGTCTCGTTGTGGAGGAGAAGGGTCAGGCTACACGGAAGTGTAGCCAACATGTCGAAAATAAAATCCATCCGTCGTGAGAGCCTCAGTACACTTACTTTCTGGATACGCATAGTATGTGTATGTTTGTGTGTATTATGTATGCATATACTCGTACATTATTTTTTTTATTTCATGTAATTTTTTTTTATCCTTTATATTTTTCTTTATTTTTAATGCTAACACATCTTGTATTTTTTAAAGTAATTGGGCTAAGGCTGTTTTGACATAATAAATAAATAAAATAAATAAATTATTGGTGGACCGGACACGGATATGAATGGGTTTTTCCACATTAATTGAATGTAGGTTTAACATTATTTTTTACTTATTGATTTAATTCTGTTTAATGAGAAAGTCAAAATTTACCAGACTTCGGACTGTTTTGGAACGAAGCGTTTTGTGGCATCCCTGTATTTCAAACATAATGACGAGTTTATTCTTAATTAACATAAAATATCTTTTAAATCCTTGGCTTTTATCAGCCGTCTCACGAGGCTTAGTGCCTATTCTGAGCCAGCTCACTTCCTCCCGCATTATTTTTCCACGTGTATGTATATTTTGTAGCAACTCTAGAAATTTGACGATTCTCAACTGATAAATTACCAGTCTGGAATTAAAAAGCATTGGACATTGAATTTTCCAGCTTTGAAAATTATTTTGACTTCAACATTCTTTTCAAATTTATTGAAAAGTGTTTAATTAAATGAAATAATATATTTCCTTTGAAATTATTTTTCAACTTTACTTTTCATCACACTTAATCCTTCGATGAATAAGAAACGTTCAATTTGATGTGATGAAATGCAAGTAATGTATGTGTAACCTAAATAGTATTAAAATTATTAGTTGTAAGATTTGTTATCTAGTTATTAATTAGTAAAAGAAATAAGAAATAAAATATCAAGATTAGTTAAAATAAAAATAACATGTAGACATTTAAAATATTGTTAGTCTATAGTTATGAAATAGATAAACGATTACTTATGTAGTTCTCAAATAATAAATTTGTATATACGAGTAACGGCCTGATTGCCCTTTAACTCTTAAGAAATAGGTATTAAAATTATTAGTTGTAAGATTTGTTATCTAGTTATTAATTAGTAAAAGAAATAAGAAATAAAATATCAAGATTAGTTAAAATAAAAATTACATGTAGACATTTAAAATATTGTTAGTCTATAGTTATGAAATAGATAAACGATTACTTATGTAGTTCTCAAATAATAAATTTGTATATACGAGTAACTGCCTGATTGCCCTTTAACTCTTAAGAAATAGGTATTAAAATTATTAGTTGTAAGATTTGTTCTCTAGTTATTAATTAGTAAAAGAAATAAGAAATAAAATATCAAGATTAGTTAAAATAAAAATTACATGTAGACAGTTAAAATATTGTTAGTTTATAGTTATGAAATAGATAAACGATTACTTATGTAGTTCTCAAATAATAAATTTGTATATACGAGTAACTGCCTGATTGCCCTTTAGCTCTTAAGAAATACATTTGTAAATACGAGTAGCTGCCGGATTAGTCGTCCTTTAGTTCCTTAGTAATAAATTTGTATATACGAGTAGCTGCCTGATCAGTAGTCCTGTAGTTCTTAAGTAATACATTTGTATATACGAGTAACTGCCTGATCAGTAATCCTGTAGTTCTTAAGTAATAAATTTGTATATACGAGTAGCTGCCTGATCAGTAGTTCTTAAGTAATAAATTTGTATATACGAGTAGCTGCCTGATCAGTAGTCCTTTAGTTCTTAAGTAATAAATTTGTACAGGCGAGTAGCTGCCGGATTAGTCGGCCTTTAGTTCTCAAGTAATAAATTTGTATATACGAGTAGCTGCCTGATCAGTAGTCCTGTAGTTCTTAAGTAATACATTTGTATATACGAGTAGCTGCCTGATCAGTAGTCCTATAGTTCTTAAGTTATAAATTTGTTTATACTCGTACGAGTAGCTGCCTGATTAGTAGTCTTTTAGTTCTTAAGTAGCTGCCTGATCCGCAGTCCTTTAGTTCTTAAGTAATAAATTTGTACAGGCGAGTAGCTGACTGATTAGTAGTCCTTTATTTCTTAAGTAATATTTTTTTTATAAACGAGTAGCTGCCTGATCAGTAGTCATGTAGTTCTTAATCAATTCATTTGAATATGGGTTATAACCTTAGCTAAATGTAAATATTATATTACTTTATCAAATAAAAAAAAATCGTTATTTTTTAAACTTTAAAAAAAGCTTTCGGTTGACTTTTTATTTATACATGATTTTTTCAGCAAAAAAGTTGTATTTTACGGCAGATTTTAATGGTTCAAAAAGGGAATTTTAATTTATTATTTATGGTTTATATAAAAACAAACAATAAATTTGATTGCGGTGTACATTATATACATACCCGTACGTTGATCTATGGTATACTAATGAAGTTTGAATAAAAAATTTAATATAAAAATTCATATTTAGACGAGAAAAATAAACTTGTATAAAGAAAAAAACGTAGATAAGAAAAAGAGAGAAAATACAAAAATGTAACAACAAGTAAAACGAAACAATTAAGAGCGATTAAGCTGTGTCATCCGCTATCAGGTTAATCCAAGTATTGCAAAATATTTATTTAATTCCCCATTAAATGTAGCAATTGAAATTCCAAACATGTCAAACTTAAAGAATTTCTTATTAAACGCGGAGCAACTTTTATTGATAAATTAATTTATTTAACAATTGGTATTCACATAGCTCGTTTGATCTACTTAAATGAATGGGGCAACGTAAAGATATTTTCTTAAGTTGAAAACGATGAATCTATATTTCTCAAGTAAAACTGAAGTGATAGTCCAATGTATGGTTCTTCTACAAGATATTGCTTTATCTTTGAATATTATTGTTGGAAAATATAAAAAATACTTGTAGCAAAATGAAGATAAAATAACAATCATAACTGTTGATTTTACAAGTGTTAGTTATCAAATGAAACTTGCAAAGCAGACGAAGCAAAATTTACCCAAAGAGGTAGGTGTAACTCAAGTATATTATAGAGATTTTACAGGATCTTAAGTATTATTGTTAAATATGTAGGTGTAACTCAAGTACATTATAGACATTTTACAGGATCTTAAGTATTATTGTTAAAGATGTAGGTGTAACTCAAGTACATTATAGACATTTTACAGGATCTTAAGTATTATTGTGAAGATGTAGGTATAACTCAAGTACATTATAGACATTTTACAGGATCTTAAGTATTATTGTTGAAGATAAAGGTGTAACTCAAGTACATTATAGACATTTTACAGGATCTTAAGTATTATTGTTAAATATGTAGATGTAACTCAAGTACATTATAGACATTTTAAGTATTATTATTAAAATAGTTGAGCTTTTATGTTGATATCGAGTAACTTCAATCGAATTTGATTTTAATTAATTTATTTGTAAAATTTACCAATTCGCCCGTATTATCAAATTCAACCATCTAAATTATAAAAAATAAAAATGTATTTTAAGAACCCTTTTTTTAAAGGGTCGAAGCTCAAGAAACTTGAATCGAAATGCCTTTGTGGGCATAATAGAGACAAACCTCTTAT
>CATKWJ010000596.1:0-22354 GCA_949825065.1 Odontocerum albicorne | reverse complement strand
AATACGCGGAAAGTACAACCTTTTCACTCGAAAATCGGCCATTGACGGCCAAGTTTACGAATATATGTACAAAATCACTACACAAATACTATTTGTTTTCGTGTAGTCGTGTTTCCGTGTTTTTGATCTCAACCCTCGAATTTCGCGATATTTCAATAATTTGTGTGAGGATGTTTCAGTTTGTATGGGTTTTGACTACAAAACCCAATTAGTCGAACAAAAATGCTAGATTTGTCCATGAATGATGGCAAACGTATGGTAGACACACATTTGCGTTAATTATTATATAAAAAGTCCAAATTCGCTAAATATGTAAGAACATTTCTTACTAATACGCGGAAAGCACAACCTTTTCACTCGAAAAACGGCCATTGACGGCCAAGTTTACGAATATATGTACAATTTCACTACACAAATACTATTTGTTCACGTGTACTCGTGTCTCCGTGTTTTTGATCCCAACCCTCGAATTTCGCGATATTTCAATATTTTGTGTGAGGATTTTTCAGTTTGTATGGATTTTGACAACAAAAACCAATTAGTCACACAAAAATGCTAGATTTGTCCTTTAATCAAAGCAAATGTATGACAGAAACACATTTGCGTTAATTATTATACGAAAAGTCCAAATTCGCTAAATATGTAAGAACATTTCTTACTAATACGCGGAAAGTACAACCTTTTCACTCGAAAAACGGCCATTATCGGCCAAGTTTACGAATATATGTACAAAATCACTACACATAGATTATTTGTTCACGTGTACTCATGTCTCCGTGTTTTTGATCCTAACCCTCGAATTTCGCGATATTTCAATATTTTGTGTGAGGATTTTTCAGTTTGTATGGATTTTGACAACAAAAACCAATTTGTCGCACAAAAATGCTAGATTTGTGAATCAAGGCAAATGTATGACAGAAACACATTTGCGTTAATTATTATCCAAAAAGTCCAAATTCGCTAAATATGTAAGAACATTTCTTACTAATACGCGGAAAGTACAACCTTTTCACACGAAAAATGGCCATTGACGGCCAAGTTTACGAATATATGTACAAAATCACTACATAAATACCATTTGTTCACGTGTACTCGTGTCTCCGTGTTTTTGATCCCAACCCTCGATTTTCACGATATTTCAATATTTTGTGTGAGGATTTTTCAGTTTGTATGGATTTTGACTACAAAACCCAATTAGTCGAACAAAAATGCTAGATTTGTCCATGAATCAAGGCAAATGTATGACAAACATATTTGCGTTAATTATTATATAAAAAGTCCATATTCGCTAAATTATGTAAGAACATTTCTTACTAATACGCGGAAAGTACAACCTTTTCACTCGAAAAACGGCCATTATCGGCCAAGTTTACGAATATATGTACAAAATCACTACACATATAATATTTGTTCACGTGTACTCATGTCTCCGTGTTTTTGATCCTAACCCTCGAATTTCGCGATATTTCAATATTTTGTGTGAGGATTTTTCAGTTTGTATGGATTTTGACAACAAAAACCGATTTGTCGCACTAAAATGCTAGATTTGTGAATCAAGGCAAATGAATGACAGAAACACATTTGCGTTAATTATTATCCAAAAAGTCCAAATTCGCTAAATATGTAAGAACATTTCTTACTAATACGCGGAAAGTACAACCTTTTCACTCGAAAAACGGCCATTGACGGCCAAGTTTACGAATATATGTACAAAATCACTACACAAATACTATTTGTTCAACGTGTTTTTTTGTACATATATCCGTGTTTTTGATCCCAACCCTCAAATTTCGCGATATTTAAATATTTTTCGTTAAGATTTTTCAGTTTGTATTGATTTTAACTACCAAAAGTTAGTCTAACTTAAATCTCCGGAAACTCTTATTTAATGGGAAAGGCAAAAATGGAATTCTTAACAACAGCGGTGTGTATAAACTTTTATGTGCTGACTGTGATAATTTCTATATAGGAAAGACAGGAAGATCTTTTGAAAAGAGATTTCGTGAACACCAATCTGCTTTAACAAATCCTCTAATTTATTCTGAAATGGCTAATCATTGTCACCGTGAGAATCATACTTTTTCTATCGATGATGCCAAACTATTACATATTAGCGGCAACGGAAATATATTGGACAGATTAGAGGCCCTAGAAATTTCTAAGTCAGTATACCGATCAGAGCATCTGTTGAATAGTTATTTCCCCAAAAGCACCCCGCTCTTGGCCGAAATTATACCTAGCCTTCCTCTCACCCCTCCCGCCACCAACCGTTGAAGTGTCTATATCGGTGCCAGTCCGAACAACATTTAGTCTTGTTTGCGCTCCCCTGAAGATGAGGTGAAAGCCTTGAAACCGGTAGGGTTATACCGTCATAAAAAAGTGGAATAAACAGTGTTTGTTAAAAATAAATTACAATGTCCTTAAACCTCCACAACGTTAATGCCTTAACTATAAACAACATATCAATCAAAAACAGTATTTACTCCTGGTCAGCATGCAATATACCATACACATTTTTGACAGATAGTCAAAAATGTGTATGGTATATTACATACAAAACTGTCATTACAGTTCACTGACAGCTAAATAACAATAGCCAGAGACAATTCTTGAAAAGTAGTAAAAAAAGTTCAATTGTCGATGCCACTATGATTTGTCTATATCTTTTCACAACTGATCTACTGTCAAATCAGCTGACAACAGAAACACAAATTGATATTCATTCCGCATTTACTTATCAAAAACCACTTATAGCCGCTTTCTTAGATATTACCTCAGCTTATGACAGTGTCATTTTACATATTTTAAAACAAAAGATGTTACACAAAAAAATACCCAACAAAATCACCCACCTCATATTTAACCTTTTATCAGAACGCTCCATCTTTCTATCAGTGGAGGAGGTGTCTTTCACAAGAACCGTTTGGAGGGGTCTCCCGCAAGGATCAGTTCTTAGCCCCCTCCTTTATAACATTTATACGGCAGATCTTGCTCACCTGGTTCCCCTCAATACCGTCGTATTACAATATGCAGATGATATCGTGGTTTACGCGTCCAATGAATCCTTTAAAATAGCAGAAAAAAATATTAAACAATTCCCTCCACTCTCTCTCCAAGTGGCTCAAAAACCATGGATTAGATATTTCCCCCTCCAAAAGTGCTATTTTCGTCTTCTCGCGGAAAAGACAACTGCCTACCACTAATATTTATATTGACAATGCCCCTATTCTTAACCACAGTTCACACAAATTCCTCGGAATGACATTCGACTCCAGGTTATCTTGGAAAAATCACGCTGAGAACATAACATCAACCTACCAAAAAAACATAAATATTCTTCGCGCAGTATCAGGAGTCTGGTGGGGGGGCACACCCAACCACTTTGAGACTTCTATACACCGCCCTCATCAGAAGCCACCTTGATTATGGGTCATTCTTATTGGACCCTACCTTCAAATATATCCTCCATAAACTAGACCTTATTCAATTTCAGGCCCTTCGAATTATAGTTGGAGCTATGAAATCTACGCCGACAAATGCCCTACAGGTTGAATGTGTGGACCCACCGCTCTGCTTCCGAAGACAGTTCTTAGGTACCCGATACTTCCTCAATATATACAAAACAACATCCCACCCCCTTCTGCGTAAATTGAAATCACTTTCAGATCTCATTCCCACAAACATATTTTGGAGAAACAAAACACTCCCCCCTTTAATACAAAGTTATCGTAAATTCTCATCGTTGAATGTGGTAGTCCAAAAAACCCCTATTCCTCCTTTATACTGCACCCCGTTTCAAGCTTTAATTATAAATCCACGCATTGTTGAATCCTTTGGTATTGATAAGTCGAATTATCACGCCAATTATGATTTCATCAACCACATTAACACCAATTGGAGTGACTGGACTGTCTTCTACACAGACGCATCCAAGATTGCTAATGAGGAACATGTAGGAATAGCAATATATTGCGAAAGCTTAAATATCAAGAAAAAAATTAAACTACCCAAATTTTCAACTACATTCACTGGTGAGACATTGGCAATCTTGGAAGCATTACAAACATCTTTAGAATTAAGTATCCCAAACACTTTAATTGTATCAGATTGTCTAAGTTCCCTTCAAGCAATAGGAAAGAACCCATTTCGATCCCCAAATAGTATAACACTTAATATAAGGGAAACTATATACAACCTTGAAGAGGCGGGCCTTGATGTCGCCCTGGCTTGGGTTCCTAGTCATCGAGGTATTTCGGGTAACGAAGAAGCAGATACTCTAGCTAAAGAGGCAACCTCTACAGGAAATACAGACAAATATAATTACACATCTGCACAAGACTTATTACCTTTGGCGCGCTCTTCGATGATGGAGGAGTGGACAAATTACTGGAATGCCTCGAACCGCACTAGGGGAAAAAGATATGCATCAATTCAACCCTACATTCCAATCAAACCCTGGTTTTCCAATTATATTCCAGCACTCGGAGAGAAGCGACAACTATAAGCCGAATACGCTTTGGACATTGCTGTTCCCCTGTCCACCTGGCCAGACTACATATAAGGAACTCTTCTTTATGTGAGTGTGGCCAGGAGGAGGGAGATCTTTAACATATCTTCTTCTCCTGTTCTCTGAATACTTTCCCTTTGACCTTTAAAAAACAAACAAAAATATTACTCCCCGCAAATCTTCCCTACCTGTTGAGCCTCAATAAAATTTCCATATTGAATAGCATCACTCATTTTATTAACAAAAACAAAATTAACCTGTAATAAAATATATGTATAATATATATGATAAATATCGATAGAAAATTAAATTTAAATCATTCGCTCGCTCACATACATTTAACTATCATCTTATTGTAAATATTCATTTAGTTGTAAACTATGTAGTTTAGTTGTAAAATAGTTTAACTCCATAGTATCTCACTAGATAACAGTAGTCCTGGGCCGAGTTGCTTGATGTGCCGTGTCGCCCATAGGCGCCCGTTACACGGTCAATCTGGATCGCAATCCGTGATCGCCGATCAATGATCGCGGTCAAGATCGACCGTGTAATGAGCGGATTGATGGATTGATCAATCGGATCGCAATCCGTGATCGCCGATTTGGACCGCGGATTGCGATCCAGATTGAGCGTGTAACGGGCGCCATATGGCGCCCGTTACACGCCATATGGCGCCCGTTACACGCTCAATCTGGATCGCAATCCGCGATCCAAATCGACGATCACGATTGACGGATCGCGCGACTACATTACACGATCAATCCGATTTCCATCAGTCCACACGCCGCAGTCGCTGCGTCAACATCTCTCTCAACTCAAAATGGACGTAAAAATAAAAAAATATAAGCTGTTGTAGCCCTAGTTCTGGCCGTAACTTTGAATTAGCGAGTTCGAAGGAAACATTTGGTTAAATAGTGGCTACGAATGAGAGAATTGTATACCCATTTAAATCTACTAAAATAAATACGATTAACTGCTTAAAAAGATGACTATAAAAATGACTTCAGGATGAGTGGAAAATGTTTTGATGAGTTCTTAGAAATGGTAACCCCATACATATCTAAACAAGATACTTGTATGAGAAAAAGTAAAACACCTGAAGAAAAATTAGCAGTAACATTGCGTTATCTTGCTACAGGCAGAAATATTGAAGACCTTAAATTTTCTGTTATCATGTCTCCTGCATCTATCAGTGAAGCTTGAATTTGTAATTATTTTAAATTCTCTCCTATATCAAGTGATGGATAGCTTGTTCGGAGTTTCGGTCCGATGGTAGGACACCTTACTCCTTCATCGGATAAGTTCTGACTGTTAAGATATTTATTGGAAATTTTTGGATCTTTTTGGGAATCGGGAAAGGATAGGTTTGTGGTAATTGTTTTGATTTTATGAATGATTATGAGAAATTATAAACGATTAAATACATATATAAATATGATGATATATACATAATATTAAATACAAATATACATAAATTTGTGTCGTCACACACTGTTTTATATTGAATGGGTGAAAAAAAAAAAAAAAAAAAAAAAAAAAAATAATGATGGTGAATAAATTATAAGAATGAATATAGTATATGTAGATAAGTAGATGAGTGGGGAAACGTGTGTGACTTTTATAAATATATTAAGGTGTAGAAAATGTTTGTTGAAGGTGAGAAATGCGGTTGCCTATGGGGGTAAACTGTCTGCCGGAGGAATTATCGATGATGGGGTGTTCAGAGTGACAATCGGGGGGTCATTTGGGGGGATGATTAGAGTTAAAGAGGGGGGGGTCGGGGGGATGTTTCGCAATATTGATTTCGGACGAGTGTGTCATTCGATCTCAGACATTTTTTTTCTCACGTCAACTTGTTTATTTATTTATTTATCGTCAATTCAGCCGATTGCGGCTTTATTTTCTTTAAAATTCCCGATAGAGAGCATACGTCCATCTCTATCGGTGTGTAAACGTTGACTGACGCGATCTTACACGACCTCACACGAACAATCCCGATCGCGAGCAGCGGATCGCAAGCGTGATTTCAAAATATCCAGATATTTTGCGATCCGATTGATCAATCCATCAATCCGCTCATTACACGGTCAATCTTGACTGCGATCATTGATTGCGATCACGGATTGCGATCCAGATTGAGCGTGTAACGGGGGCCTATGAATAGAACTACCTAGATACTATGAAGCTGACATCACTCGACACTGGCGTATACTCCTTCATATATAGGAATAATGTCAATACACCAAACGAACAATACACGACAATATCGTGAGTTTATATTTCGAATCACTACATTCAGATACAGAACAAATCGCACAAAATTAAGATTTCGCTCAAATAAAAGATCGCAAAGGAAAACTTTAATGTCACTACGTGAAGGGACACCAAAGACGAATCTTATTGCTATAAATATTGCTAGTAAGCAAATAAATAAAATAACACATGGCCGCTGTTTTTGTTATTACCTTCACGATTTCTTTCATATGTGTATGTAACGAGTAGTAATAAAACATGATAATGTTGTGGTTATTGATTACTAAATAAACTATACAATAAAAAATGATAACAGTTTTCAGGATTGTATAATCAGTTCACAATCGACCCAAAGACAGTTAATTTGCAGCTAGCGGTATAAATGCTGCCAAGTAGGCAATGAGTCTAAAGTTTTATTTATTTGAGTTAAATTGTGGATGGATGGAGCTTTAAACAAAAAGTTTTCCCATGTACACAACATGATAAAGACGAACTCCTGTCATTTTAATACTTCAGCACACTGACGACTCCATGACTTCCTGTCATTACCGATTCCAGTGTATCTCCGTTGCAGATATGGCTGCTATGCGGACAAAAGTGTTGGGATACATTCATCTCTCGAATATCAAAAAGCAATTCTGTCCGTTGGATAGTCTACAAGCAAGACGCCCATGTGAGAAGAGCGTCATTAATTTACTGCTAACGTTGAGATTAACTCTTGAAAAAATAATTATTCAAACCTCATTCACTCTTTCATCCCATTTTGTTTTGGTTGAAGAAACTTTCCAGAAATCATTGTTTTTTTTTGTCCTATTGACAAAAATATGGGGTGAAATCATTTGGCCTTTTTGACCCCTTTACTGTTTATTCCTACCTTTATCTAAAACAACCTTCAGGTTACAAGGTTACTTACAAGTCTATGTAAATGTAAAATCCAATTTGCTCAGAATTTCTCAGTTGATTCTTTTAAAATTATATTTCTTTTCAAGACCTGACCATCGATATTTTTGCGAGACCAAATTATCATAATTTTTTCTTCAATCGAATAATTATAACTCCACCACCTTCAATGATATATGACGAGATTTAATAGAAATACGTCTTGAATTACGGGTAGTCTTAAATTAATATTTTGTACACATCTATGTTAACCTCTGGAATGGTTCCAAGGATCAACGTAATTGCATATTGGTTGAAATATCGCTATGATGTAAATATCTAGTTAGCCAAAAAGTCATTTTTATTCATACTTTTAGATAAACCAGTCTGAATTGGCATATACACGTATATATATATATATATTTATTTTTATTCTGGCAAGACCATACATATCTGTCATTTATTTTAGAATGATGCTGTGTTTTTGTTTTGAATGTATTATTTGATACTCGAATTATATTTCTTTGATTTGATATTTTTGCTCGTAAAAATTTAACGTTTCGCTTTAAAAACGAGTTACAAGACAGAATACAATTGTTTTTATCAATGGAGACAGAAGTTGATATTATTGACACATCATCGAATTTCGTTCAACATACTCCGGAAAGAAAAGCATTCGATCTTTTAAAAATTTTGAACGAAGACTTGAAAGCCGCCGACCTGAAATGGAGTCTGTTTGTAGCAGAGTCATATAGTTTTCGACATGACACATATCTTAAACCAATTCCACCGAATTACGTTAAGGACGGAGCGAAAGATATCGACGCTTTGGTAAATTAATTTAATTCACAGTTTTTATACCTGTCACAAAAAATATTTTAATAAGTTTAAATGTATAATATGCAGCGGATCATATTATAAGCTAGGATACACATGTCCAGTTTTGATAAGGGTCAAAAGAAAACATTATTTTTATCAGTTTGTCGACAATGATTGTTTTGTAATTATATCACAAAGGATGCCTCAGACGTGTTAGTATAAACTTTTCGACAATCCATCGTTGTTACTTCCTCTTTTAACTTTTAATTATTATTATTATTACACATGACAAGAAATATACACAATTTGAGAAAAAACAACAGGTAATTTGATTTGGACATATAATTTTAATGGATCTGGGTTTGTTGCCTTTCATTTGTCGTATCCCCAGTAAACTAGGCTTTGGCCTGTATCTCACTGAGGATATTTAGCATGAAAAAATAAATCGATACTTCTTTCCGATTTTTGATAACACAAAAAACCCCGTTGCACGCTCTCATCAATCTGACAAACAGTGACACTCAACTACAACTGGAAACATCTTGCGAAACTCAACTCCTCACACATTATCACTCCAGAAAGACCAAAAATATTCATCCCACAATATACCGCACACAATCATAAGAATAAAAATCAAAACAAATCCAAAACAAAAAAAAAGAAGAAAAAAAGAAAAACACACAGAAACACAAATACAAAAACAACCAAAATTAAAACAACAAGAAGAGACCCACACTCACGAGCTCACATAAATGCAACAAAACTTTTATAAATCATGCTGAATTTAATATTATCAAGGTCAAAATCCTTCTCCATGTCTTGAAACCTCTCTTCCAACATGGCAGTTGCGAGTTCGATTCATGTTGGTACTCTGATTTAAAATAAAAAGGTTCCGGTATGACTTCTTCCGGTATGGCTTGGTTAACACATTTCTGCTTAGTGGGAAGATATTGACACATGGCAATAAACCCACTATGTTGTACTGTATACAATAAAAGTACAATACTATGCAAGAATAAAATTTCACTATCAATTATATTTCTTCAGTTATAAGGATAAAAACTTATTTTTTTTCATTTTATATTCAAGCATGGTGACATTTTTTTTTTGTAAATAAATTTTATCAGTTTTAATCTATATTATTTATCTAATTTTGTTAACTGTTATCAAACCAATGATATGTAAGATGAACAGCAAGTTATCAATTCATCATCGTTCTGTCATGTAGCTCATGATTTAGTATCGTGACTCCCATGATAGCCTCTGACAACTCTTCTCCATCCATCTCTGCACTCAGCGGCTTGAAAGGCAGTTGTTAAAAGTAGTCTCATTTGATCAGTCCAACGGATTGGAACTCTTCCTTTTGTGCATCGTCCTTCCACACTTCCAGTAACCACAAGCCTCTCCAAACTGTCTCCTTGGCCACTAGCAATGTGCCCAAATACTTAGAATACTTGTCAGAGTCATATTGTCGATAATTTGTTGGTAATTCTTTGTTCTTCAAGAATCATGGTGTTAGTTCGCCTTGCTGTCCATAGAATTCGTAACACCCTTCTCCAGCACCACATTTCAAATGCATCTATTCTACATCTCTCGCTTGCTCTCAGACTGCAAGTGTCCGCACCATACATGAATATTTTGAACACAAGATATTGAATTAGGCGCATTTTGTTGTGATGGTGATGGTTCTTCTCTCCTATATCTTTTCCAGCTTTGACATTGCATATTTTGCCACTCCAGTTCTTCTTTTCACCTCAGCCTCGCATTCTCCTGGAGCCTAAGTAAATAAAGTCAGTAACCACTTCTAAACCATGATTCACATTATTGGTGGCAGTTTGTTATTGCAGTCTACTATCATTAACTGAGTTTTTGACCTATTGATTTCGATGCCTAGGAGCTTGCACTCGTGATCCGTCTTTTTAAGGAGCGAGACCATTTTTTCTTCTGATTTGACAATTAACATCGTGTTATCTGCATATCTCAGAGTTGAGAGCTTTCTTGCACCAAAAGCAGTCTTCAAATGCTTCCTCATAATATATTTCCCATACAGGTTAAACAAATTGGGAGAGAGTTGATGATGTTGTTGACTTTAACAGTCACAGAACTATGTTGGTACAGTTACCTAATAAGGTTCACAAGGTGTGCTGGTAATCCCATCTCTAGAATTGCATGCCGTAGTTTCTCCCATTTTACACAATCAAATGCTTTTTTATAATCTATGAAGAATAAAACTGCTGGTATCTGAAATTATACTTGAGAAAATGTAGCATGGTCCCTGTGACAGTTCACAAATTTACCCCAATACAACCTTGTAACAACGTTCAGTAATTTTAATTATTTTATCAACTTTAATATAAGCCTCGATTCTAATAAATAGCTAATTATTTAGGTAAATACATTACATAAAACTAACAATAATGACAAACTAATACATCTTGTTACAAATTAGCAAAAATGTGGCAGTTTGTTAAAATCAAATAATATTTGGCGTGATGTTTGTCAAAAGTCACCACGTTAGTCTGCATTATCTAGGGATGGGGTATACGATAATTGGATTTTTGATTTTTTTATACCTAAAATTAAATGTTCGTAATTAGTATTGATTCATAGTAGATTTTGGCCTATTCAAAGATAGATACAAATTATACAATACGTTAGAAAGTCAGTATAATGAAAATTAGGAATTAAAACGTCAGTTTAGAGAAAAACAATTTTTCGATTTATAAAAAAACGATTCGATTTGTAAAAAAAACGATTTTACCCCATCCCTTTGAGACATGACATTTCAAATGTCACAGAAACCATCCTACATTTTCTCAAGTATAGTAATTTAAGATGAGGTAACATTTTTGCATCCAAAATAAACATCAGGAAAGAAAACACAGATGGCTTCGACATATCCTAAGCAGGTCTCTGATTGGTTATATGAGGAGTGCTATTTATCACCAAGGGTCACACTTCCACAAGTGGTGCAATAAAATTTGATAATAATAAAAACATAATTTACATAGCGCCATTTGGAGAGTAAAAGGCACGCCGACTTATTTATCCAGTGACTGATGAAAACATATAACTGAGCGGATAAAAGTAAGTACGACTGAACCCTTAAGACGTCAAGATTAACAGTGACACAAGGGAGAGAAACTTGTGGCTTCTTACAACATATAACTGACCTTTTAATTTACTTGGGTTGTCAACTGGCCAAATATGATGAAGGAAGCGTTGAGAATCATTACGGGTTGAGCTAACTTAGAGAATGAAATAATGTACCGATTGATGATAATTTTGATGACATGCCCGATTCTTTCCAACCTGAAACACCCGCAATTATGATCTTGAGATTTAGGTTTCGAAATAAATATTTACCATAAACCACCTCAAACAACATTCATTGCTAATAAATAACCTGACATTTTTTGTTTCAGTTAGATGTTATTTCAAGAACAGGGAATTTGAAAAAACTTTCAAATTCATTAACAGATCTTCTTTTCATTTCTACACACACAGAAGTCATAGATTTGCTACATTACGTTTTGGTTCAACTACGTGAACCCAGTTTAAAAAGTGTCCGTCCTGTCGAGGTATTTTATTTTTATAAATTGGAATTTTTTTTATTTTAGAATACAAAGATTTTTCGATGGTACATACCAGAAATTTTTATAGAATATTGCTAGGCCAATATTGTTACTTTTGTTCGATAGCTTCCAAAGTCTGCCAGTTAGATTTCTATTGGATTCTTGTAGGATTACTTTAGATTGCATTTTATGAGTTTATTTAGATTGGGGTGATATTTATTCCGAGCTCTTGTTTATTAATCTTAAATAGATTCATGAAGCACTCAATGCAATGAAGATGCAGTTAATTGTTTTAGGATGAGACAAGAGGGATGATCAGTAACGGAATTGTCAGAAGTTGCTTTGTTTGCCAATTTATATTTTTAATAATTTAAGTTATCTGGCCGGTATTTTTATGTGGTATTTTTATGATTTTTCAATGACTCTTTTAACTCACCCATGGTGAGTTAAAAGAGTCATTGAAAAAAAGGGTAGCGATAGGAAACAAGGTGAGTGGAACACTTAATGTTATATACAACTGCGCAACATTAACAGTAGCAAAAATGATGATTTGAAAAACACATTGAAAGAAGGGTAGCGATAAGAAACAAGGTTAACTGAGCATTTAATGTTATGTAAAACTGCACAATATTGACAGTAGCAAAACTGACAGTACATAAGTGAGTTGGTGCCCACCTTGATGTATGAAAGCGAAATTTTGACTTGGCAGAAAGATAAGAGTAAGATTAATGCTGTAAAAATGTGTGCACAAAAGAAAATTAGTGGAGTGTCAATGTTTGAAAGAACGCGGAATGAAGACATCACAAGTAAACACATGGATAAAATGGATGTTTTAAATAAGATCAAGAAAGGAGCTATAATATGGTTTGGACATATTGAGAGAAGGTATGAGTAAGTGAATATACAAGTTAAAGTTATAGGTGTGCATGGAAGAGTTAGATCAAGGGAAACATGGCTAGACCAAATGGATCAGATTTTGATAGAAAGTAAAGTGATAAGTATAATTTAAGATTGTGCATGACGAGATGTATGAATTTGGAAGAGCTGAATGTTGTGGGCTTGAATAGAAAAGTTTGGAGATCTGTTCTCTCGGCCTACCCCGCAAGGGATACAGCATGATGGATGTGTAAAACATCGATCAATAAGTCCCGGGACTAACTACTAAATCAACCATTTGTTTGCCAAAATTCTTCTTTATTCATCAACATAGTCTCCTTCAAGAGAGATACATTCATTCCAATGCTTTCCTAACTTTTCTATGCCAGCTGTGTAGAACGATTTATCTTTGGTTTCAAAATAGGCGTTAATTTCGACAATCAGTTCTTCATTGGAGCCAAATCTCTTTCCCTGGAGCATCTTGTTGAGGTCTGCGAACAGCCAATAGTCGCTGGGGGCCAAATCTGGAGAATACGGTGGGTGCGGAAGCAATTCAAAGTTCAAGTAATGCAATTTGGCCATCGTTACCATCGACTTGTGACACGGTGCATTGTCCTGATGAAAGAGAAATTTTTTCTTCATATGGGGCCGTTTTTTTGCAATTTCTGCCTTCAAATGCTCCAATAATGCTATTTAATATTCGCTATGGATGGTTTTTTCCTTTTCAAGGCGATCGATGAATATTATACTATGCGCATCCCAAAATACGGAGGCCATAACCTTCCCGGCGGACTGTTGAGTTTTTTGTCGCTTCGGACGACTTTCACCAACTGCTTTCCACTCAGCTCACTGCCGATTTGATTCCGGAGTATAGTGGTGGATCCAAGTTTCATCCACTGTCACATACCAACGTTTTCTGGTGTAACAGCCTCATTTGGACGACCGGAGCGTTCAGCATCATTTGTGTCTGTACGACCGCGTTTAAAATCAGCATACCACCGACAAACGGTTGTTTTCGACGGAGCAGAGCCTGGATAACACTTTTCAAGCCATCGCTGAGTTTGAACGGTATTTTTTCCCATTAAAAAGCAATGTTTTATCAACACACGAAATTCGGTTTTATCCATTGTTTTGAAAATAGCAAAATTAGCGTCACTAAAACCACTGTAACTCAATGACACAATGTTGGAATATCATGAAAGTTTGACACGTAATTTCTAAAGGCTAACTGAGAATGGTATGGATTTGTTATTAGAGGCGCCATCTGTTGGTTAGTCCTGGGACTTATTGATCCATGTGTTATGCATACTTCAAGTTGATGATGAAGATTAATTCTTAAATATGTTCTTTTTTCATGCTTGAGCATCTTCATCAATCAGAACTGTGAGAAAGTCAAAATTAAAACTCAAATAAAGAATTTAAAAAAATGTAAATGACTTAGTTTATGATATGAATAATTTGGGATATTGATGGATAGCAAAGTGAGAGTCAACTCTAGCTTGTTTTATAAATAGAAATCAGGTGTATTTAAACAATGATAGTTTTTAATTATTTAAATATTCTTTTTAGTATGATTCAATACTAAAAAAAGTTCAATCCGAAGCGCTTGCCTCAAGACCGCAGTATATATTTCAAGTTATAAGTGGACCGAGATCACATTTGGAAAGAAACTGGAAGGCCATTGCTAAAAGTAAAACCACATTTTTTGCGTACCATGGAAACAGATTGGAGAATTTCCATTCCATATTACATCATGGTTTACAACAACATTTAAATAAGGTATATATTTTATTTTTTTACATCAAGAAATTTTTGCTAAATTTCTTAGTTATTTACTCTTCCATTATAAATTATGTATTTTGATACATATATACTATCTCAAGGTGTATTTTTTTTTGAGATTGGCAGAAAGGAGAGATCTCCACACTTTCATAGTCAATTATATAGTTTATGTCTTGTTCATATGTTCCTTTCTTTCACACACTTCTCACATTTCCATCAGTTAAAATGACCCCGAACATCTCCTTAATACACATATTCTGGTCTCTATTTTTTTAAACTTACCCCCTTTCTAATTTGACAATTTATTTTATTTGTCTTATTTATTTTCATTCTTTTGTGTGCATGGTTAAACATGGTACATCTAGCTGGCTTATTGTTTTACAGAAATTTCTTCCAACCAATCTGCTTAGAAGAAATGACTTATTGGAGATAGGAAGTAAGTGGTGGCTGCGGCCATTAGATTAGGAACTTCCCAGCATCTGCATATGTTAAGTAAAATATGTGCAGATGTGAATGCAATAATATGGTATTGTATATTCAAGATTACAGAGGTCAATGGGTGGCATACAAATGTCAAATGGAAATGGGTGCGGTTTGCTGTATGCTGATGATATGGTAGTTTTAGTAGCAAATGAGTAAATTGTATACGAGATATGAAGAAAATCCAGTCATGGTGAAAGAGAAATGTGATACGATGGTTACTACTTCAGTTTTGAGACAGACAAGTAAAAACAAATATTTATTTATCCAAAATGGGTTTATTGTTTTTCAAAATACTCTCCATGAAGATCAATACACTTTTGCATGCGTTTGAACAAATTTTGGAAGCACTTTTTCCACTCCGAATGAGGTATCTTCAAAACATGCGTTTTGAACGCATCAACCGCTTCTTCAGGCGTCGAAGAACGCGGGATTAAAAAGAAGTCGTTGGGTGCCAAATCAGGGCTGTACGGCGGATGACCCATCAATTCGATATTTGAGTGCTCAAAAAGTCACTTATTTGAGCCGATGTGTGAGAGCTCGCATTGTCGTGGTGGAGAATAATCCGTATTCGACGGTTGGTTTTCCTCATTTCTCCGAACAATTCTGGCAAACAAATGGTGGTGTACCATTCAGAATTGACCGTATGACGTTCCACTAAAGGCACTGTTGCGACATGACCATTTATACCAAAGAAACAAGCCACCATTTGCTTCGAAGTGCTTTGTGCGTGACCAATTTTGGTTGGATTTGGCTCGTCTTGAAAGACCCACACAGTCGACTGCTGTTTAGTTTCTGGCTCATATGCATAGATCCATAATTCGTCACCTGTCATGATCTTATAGACGTCTTTTGAAACACCGCGATTGAATTTTTTCAACATTTCTTTGGACCAATCAACACGAGCCTTTTTTTGAGCGATTGTCAAATTATGCGTTATCCAACGTGAACAAATATTTTTGACGGCCAATTATTCATGCAATGTTGAATATATGCAAGTGGAACTAATGTCCAAACATGCCTCAATCTCACGATAAGTCACATGACGAGCTTGCAATATCAGTTCACGCACAGCATCAATGTTTTCTGGCACAACAACCGATTTTGGACGACCTTCACGAAATTCGTCCTGGAGCGAACTACGACCACAATTGAATTTGGAAAACCAGCGAAACACAGTGGCCCGGGATGGTGCTTCATCACTAAAAGTCGAAGCGAGTTGATCGACACACTGTTGTTGAGTTAGTCCATGTTGAAAATCATAAAAAATCATCGCACAAAAATTTTCACGATTTAATTCCATTTTTAGCCGAGATGAGTTTTTCAAATCACTGTAAACAACACAAATAGCATTCGTATGACAAAACTTTTTGAGCACGTATACCATTAAAAACGTCAAACTTTACGATGCGGATGTCAGATTTGACGTATCTATACTGGTGTTGCCATATCTCAAAACTTAAGTAGCAACTCTCGTATATGGGTGAGCAATGAAAGACTAGAATAAGTTGAGAAATTCTACTGTTTGGGTTGTATTTTCTCAGATGATGGAAGAGTTACGAGAGATATCGAACAGCGTATAGCAATAGAAAACAAAATCAATGTGGCCCTTAAACATATATACTTGAATCAGACGATATCTAAATCTGCTCAGATGATAATTTACTACTCGTACAGTATTTTAGTACCGACTTTGATGTATGGAAGTAAAATGTGAATGTGGAAAAAGACTGAAAAGAGCCGAATAAATGGTGTAGAAATGCGTGCACTGAGGAGAATACGTGAGATGACAATGTATGACAGAATATGGAATGAAGTGATTAGCTATGAATATGCACTTGTATTAAGTAAGATTAAGAACACTAAGATAGTTTGAGCTTGTGAAATGAATGAATGAAGAAAGACTAATAAAACAAATATACAGTGCAAATGTCGGTGGAAGGCCTGTTAGAGGAAGACCAAAAAAAGGTATGGTTGGGTCAAGTGAGTTAAATTTTGAGTTAAGGAAATGTAACAAATCAGATAAATCAAAGGAGTTGTATAATTAGATGTATGGATGGGGAAGAGTTGAAATATGTGTTGAGATAGGAAATTATGGTGATCTGTCCTCTCTGCCTACCCGAGACAGAAGCGACCTGATACATAATGTATGTAATTCATGATATACAATTATTGTCATTTATCACTGTTAGTCCTAAACTACTAGAGCCTATGGAAGCCATCTAATATGGGATTGGATAGGGGGTGCTGAACACTTGTACAAAGTGACTGTCAAAGCCACTCACCGGCAGATATTTATGGAAAATATAATAAAAACTAATTTAAATTTGGATAAAAAATGTCACTTTTTCATAGTAAAAAATTTTTTCTTTAGAAAATGGTGTCTGGCAGTGGAATACAATTCTCATCTGAACTTAGCGTGATTCTTCCTTACAGTCCCAGTGGCTTTGGCTGGGGTTTGAGTAGATTCGGACCTGAACTGTCTTGTGTGGCTATGTGTGAACTCATTGACACCCCGAAACCTGGTTTAGCAGGTAAATAATACCAGACTGAATTATTCAATATATGTATGCATTTCTATTGCAGAATTAAAATTGAAGTGACGTGTATGACCTGCAAGCACTGCCTTTAACCAAACAATTAGGAGCTTTCTGAACAGGGAGACGGGGGAGACACCATGAATATTCATTTAAATATAGTTTGTTTAAGTGAAAAGTTGTTTTTAGGTGTAGGTGTCATAAAAAAATACATTCTTAAAATAATGTTTAGACTTTTTGATTATTTTTACGTCATTAAAAATTACAACGTGGGGCGTGGTTCTACATTCTTTTTATGTTTCAATCATCACCCTCTTCCTTCACTTTACAACTTTGACAATATATTATTTTGCTTTGGTGTTTATGCAGTACGCATATAGCTTTGTTGCAAAAGTTGCAACGTATCTTGGATTTTCTGTCTTCATTTCTGAGACAAAAACTACACCTGTTTATATGTTATATATAGTTAAGGCATTAACATTGTGGAGGTTTAAAGACATTGTAATTTTTTTTATCAAACACTGTTTATTCCACTTTTTGTAACGGTATAATCCTACCGGTTTCAAGGCTTTCACCTCATCATCAGGAATCTTGTTTGTGCTCCCCTTTAGGGTTATACCGTTACAAAAAGTGGAATGAACAGTTTTGATAAAAACAAATTACTACACCTGTTTCTCGTCGTCTGCGTAACCTAGGTGCTGACGTGTCGGTTTGGAAGTCCACTGAAAGCGGACATGCCGATTCAGTCACCATCCTCAAATTGTCAAGCTATTAGTTAACCTGGGAACTCGCCAGTTATGGTGAACCATTTCCTTGTCGTAAATTTGAAGTGAGCTCGTTGGCTCTCAACTTTTCCATTTATCAGAGCGAATACTCGCATCTAGGGAAATTTCCTTTATCTTTTTTTATGAATAGGAAGAGTTTTGTTGTCTCGTTCTCACACATGTCTTCGATGCATTTGTACGAGTGATACAGAATATAACACTTTAAGCTAATGCGCGGGATCTCACCTATTGTTTATAAATTCCTTTTTTTTTTTTACCTGGCGAGTTTATTGCCATGGGGCAATCTCTTCCAACCAACCAGAAATATGTTTTTATAGGCCCTAAGTGTTAACCAGACTGGAATCCTATTTTAAAAAATCTGGAATCCAGCGGGGATCGAACCCGCAACCTCCGGATCGGCAGACAAGTGTCTTACCACTAGGCCATGGAGGTTTTTTTTTCTTTCCTATAGGGAGAGTATACTTTTCTCACTCGTACACATTTAGAGATGAAATTTCAATGTGAAACAAAGGATATTACTAAAACGGACGGATTTTGACCATAAATTGTTTTTTTTTTTTACATTTTTATCATCAATAATTAGTTTGCAAAAAAACATAGCGTAATATTTTTTCCATCCTTTGATTTATAATTAAACCGAGTAAAGAATGAATTTATTGAGTATTTACCAGGTTATCGGTAAAAAAGGTTGATTGGGGTCCTTTCTGTACTCCCTTTCGGCAAGGCTGGGTTAATAATGTGGAACTTACATGAGCCCATCTGTGTTTCTTCTGTTTACAAAGTGTCAGCTATTCAGCACTTACATCTGGAAATGTTACTAAAGCTCAAGAGAGGCTCACCCACTAGACTATTGGACTACACTATACACCGGTGTTACGACAAGGAGATTTGTGCAGATTAGTTTGTGATGGCATATACGAGTATACTTGTATAATGAATTGATTAGTACTGCTTGTTAAAATGCTTCAGGAACGGGGTGGGGTATAGATGACAAGGATATAAATATTATTAAAAACCTGTACTGGAACCGAGAAACTGTCATTAAATTGGAAAATAAATCGAAATGCATACCAATTCAACGTGGAGTCCGACAAGGTTGTATTTTGTCACCTATGTTATTCAATCTGTACTCTGATATAGTTTTCAAGGAAGCACTATATAACTTGAATCTGGGGTCAAAGTGAATGGTGTATGCGTCAATAATATCAGGTACGCAGATGATACGGTTGTTCTGGCGGACAGTATTGACGGCCTTCAAACGTTTATAGATAGAATTAATGGAGCTGGTGTGAGGCTGGGGCTGAACATGAACGTGAGTAAAACTAATTTCATGGTGTTCGGCCGGCAGGATCACGCAGGAGCACGTCTTACATTGAACGGTGCTGATGTAGAGAGAGTGAAAAAATTTAAATACCTCGGAAGTATCCTAGTGGAAGACCTCGACTCAGAATCCGAAGTCAAGTGCAGAATGTGTATTCTGCGATGATAATCTAAACTTGAAACTTCGACAATCGTTAGTCAAGTGCTACATTTGGTCAGTGTTATTACATGGAGTGGAATCATGGACCCTCAAAGATAGTAGTATGAACCGACTGGAAGCATTCAAAATGTGGATGCACCGGAGAATGCTACGGATACCCTGGACAGATATGGTCAGCAACACGAGGGTTCTTCAAAGAGCCAAAGTTGATAGAGAGTTGCTGACTAATATTAAAATCCGAAAGGTGTCCTACTCGGGTCATGTACTTAGAGGAGTAAAGTACAAATGACTGCACCTGATCATCCGAGGCAAAATAGAAGGCCGAAGAGGTGTTGGCAGGAGACAAATCTTCTGGCTCCGCAATATACGTGATTGGACTGGCATAAGGGGCGTTTGAGATCTTTTTCGGGCTGCCGGGAACAAAGATGTCTAACTCTCGAGTGATATTCAACGTTGGGGGGACCTGACATGACACTGGGAAGAAGAAGTACCGCTTCAAATTTCGATACATAGAAGTGAAAGGTGGTCATGGAAAAAAATTAAAGGAGTCAAATGAACACTGTAGAAATGTCTGCATTGAGAAAAATATTTGTAAGTTGCAATTTACGTCGGAGGTGGCTTTTTTTTATTTCACTTTTCTCAAACATCTCCATCGCATGCAGGATTAGGAAACTGTCGAAAAGTTCCGCATACAGAAGTAAGTAGGCCAAAATTTAAGTGATTTAATGTTGAGGATAACTATATAACATAATTTGCATACACAGAGAAGTGACGGCAGACCCTTCAGATAGTCAAGACTCGCCCATTGGCCACTAATGATGACAAAACAATGTTTTTAAACCACATTTAATAATAGTTCTATTTTAATATTATTTCCAGTCAATAAATTTAAAAACATTGTTAGAATCATGTTACTTATATCTAGTAATGTTTTTTTATTCACAGAAATTAATATAGATTGTGAAAAAAAAATATTTATAACTCTTATGTTCCTAATTAGTTCAGCCATTAGCCATTAAACTATATTCTAATCGATATAAAATGATAAATTTCATTGGTCACAATTGTTTTAGGTGATAATGACACATATTCTCGGTCTAAAGCGTACGACAGTCTGGCAGGAGAGGTTCCGCGCAAGTACTATGTAGTTTCCAACAACGACCTGGTGTGTATCAGGTACCTGCTGGTGTACGCCAAAGATACCATTACATTCTGTAGCAATAATACCAAAAGAGATAATGATGGTATGAATATTTCCTTTTTTTTGTGTTAATCATATTTCCTTATGTTCTATTTGACAATGATTTGTTAGGGGGCTAGCCAAAAAACCTCGGATAATCTTAGTCAAAATAATTGAACAGGCTTTGAATTTTAGTTAAAGAAGCACTGTGCTGTATACTTTTATTTTGTACGAGGACACCTTTCTGATATGTCATCGGTAGTTGCTGGTTCATTAGTAGTAATGCGTTGCGCAATCTCTTCATCATTGAAAACTTCATATCCAGGCAAATTATCATCTGAATTTATTCAATCGCACATAGTTTCCTCATCAACATTCACAAATATGTTAATCTTACGCAATAATTTACGCATCACTTTGTGTTAACAACACTATTCTCAAAACTGTAAAAGATTTAATCATTCCCGATAAAAGTATCTGCCACGATTTCATTATAGTAGAACTTTTTATCAATCTCCAAGCAGCAGATATTTCATATATGGCATCCGACACAGTCATTTTTTTTCCTACCAATGTTTTAAATTATCACCATCTTCTTTTACAAATATTCAGTATATTTTTTTCTTTGTATTGTTCTGTATATGTAAATTATTTCTTCATTTTAAATAATATTTTGAAATGTTATTAAAAAATTACAAATTTTTTTACTCCCCCAGTTAATTTGCAATCCGGTTAATGTGACCCCAGATAATCTGGAGTATATTGTATTAGTCTATGTATCACATCAAAAGTACATTATTTTTAAATATATATGGCAGGTCATGAGCATCAATAAATATATTTAGATGGAAGGTCTTGAAACTCTCTAGGCTCTCAATAATTTATTTATTTTATTTTATTTATTTATTATTACACATGACAAGAAATATACATAATTTGCAAAAAAACAACAGGTTATTTAATTTCGACATACATTATTTTAATGGATCTGGGTTTGTCGCCTTTCATTTGTCGTATCCCAAGTAATCTAGACTTTTGCCTGTATCTCACTGAGGATAATGAATTTCGGCTTCTGGTTAGCGGATAAAATAAACCATTTATTTTAAATGTAAGATTTGCCAAGTTGGAGGCTAGATGTGAGGCCATCAACATTTAAAAAAAATTAATTACAGAACCTCGACTCAAGCCTCAGGAAGTGAAT
>CATKWJ010000595.1:0-25000 GCA_949825065.1 Odontocerum albicorne | reverse complement strand
ATTATTGGGTCATACACGTATACATTAAGTGACTCGCAAGATTTTTATATGAATAAACCCTTGACATATTTCGTAAAATATCAGTTTACCCTTGCATGGCTAACGCATATTAGTTGGACAGGGACTGTTTTCAAAATAGATATGCAAAGTAGTCGAGTAGATGAATAAAAACTCGTCATGTTAATGATGATAACAGAATAATGATGATGTTGAAACAAAATATAAAACAATTGAATTGATTTATTATTTTATTATAGTACTAGGGAAACGTAAAACCTTAACAATTTAAATGTTTTTATTCAATTACAAAAAAACTTGCAAGTTGTCTTTTTCCCAAAGCTTTTTTTTTTTTTTGTGTATCCTGGACATGGGCAGATAGATCATTGCAGGAGAGTTATTTTTTAAAAAGGAAGTATGGTATACTCTAATATTGGGTTGGTCGGAAAGCCATTTCGTATTTTTAGGTCAAATTTAAACGCAAAATTGCACCAAATACTTGTAGATAATGGTTTTTTAATATTTTTGGTATCTCGATAATCTTTCGTATCGTAGAACGCTAATTATTCTTAATTTGGTGGTCACCAGTGATAATCGGCCTTCCAGACCAGACCCCCATCTTCGAGTGTTGTATTACATTTACGGATTCTTCAACCCACATTTAACACATAGGATCACTTGCTGCATCATTCCCATATACTGTACATGTATTTTTTTTGTTTGTCCCGCGGCTGTAATTTTTTTCCATTTTTCGTTTAAGTAGTAAAGAACATCAACTACCGAAAAAATAACTTATTTAGCTCCATCTTCAAAATTATCCTAAAAAACCGTATTTCAGATAAACAATGACTCAAGAATGTATTAAACTATTATTTTCATTATAAAACACATTTAGCATTTTTGGGATGAAGTTAGTAACGAAAAATGTGTCCTAACGACATCTATCCGATAAATACGATTTTTTTTCCGGACAGTCATATTCTCATACTCCCCGATTATGCGTTCCTGTGTACAAGAAACTTTGTTAATTTGCATATGGGAATAGATTATTAGGTAAACTTTCTCAGCCAATAAATTCAAGATACACACGATGGATAGACTTTAATAAGTGTTGATCGTGATAACATTGGGTAAAATATATAGTGTTTTGAAATGAAACGCAGCATGACGGTGGTGCTATGTTGGAGGATCTGTAAAATAAATATGGATAGCGATAAAGATGAAGATGACAAACTTTGAATTGTTTATAAAAAATAAACAACCAATTTTATAAATCATAAAATTATACTGAAAAAATCATACTGAAAAAGAAAACTTTCTTGATAAAAGATAATATTGGTGGAAAGATGAACAATAGAAGAGTAAAAGATTCAATTTATTTCACTCGGAAAGATTTGGATAGTTCATGTAAGAGTCGATTCAAAACTATCTAAAAACTTTGGAACGAACGTAATCATAAAAAGAATTTACGCTTCAGAAGAAAAAACTTTCCTTTTTAGCATTAATAAAATAAAAATAACAAGGAAAATGGAAAATATCCATCAAAAAGTTCACTCGTTCTACTTGTCCAATAAGTCTAAATAAAATATTGTACTGTCAAGGGGAAATATGGTGACGAGAAGACGGAATATGTGTATCGCAAAATATTTATGCCTTTTTCTGAACTAGTCGGAATGGTGTGCTGAATATGTTATTTGATTATCTATTAGGAAATAGAGAAAATAGAAATAAATTATGTAAAGAACTAAAGAGTTTTGTAAAAACTTCTTGGAATTACTCAAAACATATTCTCAGTGGATACATTTTTGAACATTTTTTATTTGTGATTTGATAAGATTGGTTTTCTAAGTGCAAACAACACGAATTGAAGCATCTACAGCGTAAGCTCATAGTCTAATAAAGAAAGTTCTGTGCAGCTGCGCATTTTTTTTGCATATTTAAAACAATGGAGATAAGACAGTATTACAACGTGGTGTGTAAGTTTAATGGTTGCAGGGGTCAACGTAATTGTTGTATTACACTTTCGTTGTACATAATACATTCTGGTTGGCTTATTGTCACATGAATATCTCTCATATTAACAACAAACGTGTTATAGAGGCCTCTAGTGAAAAAGACAAGAATATTTTTTTAAATATGGTACCAGGAGAAATCAAATCATTTAGACCACGATGATCGTCATTGTTATGATAGTAAAAAGGCGATATTTTTTCAAATTTGACCGCTTGAAAAAACCACTTCAAAGGCACTCCTGCAAATAATTTTCATAAAATGCTCTTAAAATTCAGACTTCAGATAATTCTTGAGATATAAAAAGGGCTCATGTACATGCTTCAAACACTATTTCTTCTTTATCATTTACATTATTTTTTTAAAATTAATTATATTGATTCGTAATTTATTCAAAATTATTCTTCCCTTCAATTCATCGTTACTTTATCAACGATCAAATATGAACTTTATATGCATAGAGCTCCCTACTCTTCGTTATATCAAAGGAGACCCAATTTACATTGCCACTATTTAAGCAAAGCTTTATGTGAATATATGTCGACATCCTTTTTCCTTACGTCAATGGGGACCTTGTTTCAATGCTGAGATGTAGTCATTCAATTATGTAAAAGAAACAGTACGGGTTGAATGCGTCCTACGTGTTATAACAAAGGAAAAAACCTTGGGCGCGTGACAAATATATTCACTCTACATGACATACATAAATAGATATTTTCAAGTGATGGTTATCCTTTTGCTATAGCAAAACGGATCACACTTTATGATTATAATTTTGTATCACTTAATAAAAAATGTTTTTGGTATTATTTTATGAAATTTGGCAAACGAGATATTTACTGGCAGAACAATAATACGTATGTTAAATAATATAATTATTTTTAATATTTTTTTTATACGTACGTTAGTATTTCATAGAAAAACTAATGTTTATAAAATATACTCTCCAGTTTGGATCAAATTTTAACCTTAGCGTTTGATAGCAAAAAAAATGGTTCGGCTTGTTCGTATCTTCCTATTACAGGCGTGAGACATCAAAAGCTACTCAAGAATAAACAACACGGGACTATGGCACTGAAAACTTACTGTAATCAAAATGTTTTAATTTCTTATAAAAAATCTTTTGAATGTGAGAAAAGTGTGACCATGATAAAATTTCAGCATCAGAGGATGCGTAAATAGATATATGGGATATAATGCCTCGTAGCTTAAACACCCATTTTTTAACCGGGGCATACATTTGAAAATTTAAAATTGAGCTCGTGAAAAAAACTATGAACTCAATGTGAAAATTATGTGTATGTTATCGGTGTTCTCATGTCGTTTTACAAAATCTAGAATTTAACCGAGCATTTTTCAGGACTTACAACAGACGGAATAAAAAGAATGACAAAGAATTTTTCCAATATAGGCGAGACAGTGTCATTTGAAAAGAACAAAAGTTGAAAAGAATTTTCATCATATAAAACACTAGTTGTTGAAATAAAAAATGTTACGTTTTTTTTAATAATTTGACAGTTTTAGTTTTTAAGAATTTTAATTTCAACTTTCATATTAAGCATTTCAGTTATTTTCATATATAAACTTGAAATATTTATATTACGGTGCAAATATGATCTAATAACAAATATTTATTTAATCATCATCTACAAACGAAAATGAAAACAACATTAACGCATAACTTTTGGTAAAAACGTCAAATACAAAGAAGTCTATTTCTAAATCAAGTTTATCACATGAAACTAATTCTCACCAACACTTCTAGGATAAGGGATGGAAAATAAAGGCAACTATTCTAAGCTTTTTAAGAAAGGTAGATTTTTTTTTATTATTTTGTCACCGATACCGTCTGACGGGCAGAGACGAGATAAAGCCACACTCTTCTATTGCGATGCGCACATTTCGCCTCTTCTAGATTTATACACATTTTCATCCAACATCAACAATTTGTATGAATTTTCACTTGATCCATCCATACTTTCTTTGATTTTCTACGCCTCCAAATCGTATTTTCACTTTATATTTGTTTTTTTAGTCCTTTCACCTTCTTCTTATTCCAAATGTCCAATCAATCTCAAAGTGACCTTTTTATCTTAACTAATATATCAGCCTCAAGTTCCAAATAACCTTTAAATGCTTCTATGTATTCTTCTAAATGCGCACATTTCTACAGCATTTATTCGGCTCTCTTCAGTTTTTTTCACATCCATGTTTCATTAACATAAAGTTGATACTAAAATACTGTTATGGACTTTCATCTTATCAAATATTGATACTCTCCGGTTAGAATATGCATATACGTTTTAGTGACCCATTGCTTTTTGTTTCTTATCGCTACACACCATTCAATTTATTTCGTCCCTCTTTTATCATCTTAAAAATAATACCATCTAAAAAGCAGAATTCCTTAAATAGCTCTAATCTTTCATTGTTCACCATACATCACGTATACTTTCGTTTCATACTATTCTAATAAAGAAGGAACAAAAATACCGTTGAGATAATTTAAGCAGATTTTGATTACTGCCCGGTTCAAGTAAATGTTTTTTGTGCTACATTGACTCTGTTTTATATCGCTACACGCCGTACGATATCCCTTGTAGCTCTTCCATTATCTGAGAAAATAATACCTCAATGGCAGAATTCCTCAACATTCTCTAATCTTTTGTTTCTCACCCATGTATCGTCTAATTATTTATTCGCTATCTAAATATGGAGATATGAAACCAAAAAATATCTTAAATAAATTAAAACGTCAGGGTTTTAGACGAAAATACTATTCTTGCTAGTTTATCATTCCTCAGAAGAAAATTCCTGGCATGTGTTTACAATGTGGTTTGTGTAAAATTCCTGCCCCCATTTTGGGTAAACATGAGATTTTTTATTTCGTAATTTATTTCCACAATATATTCATGATGATCGATTCTGTAAAAAAGATATCTTCAATACGATAAATAACTGGTATATGTACTTAGTACGCTTTAAACGTTAATCGAATATTCCCCGTCTCACCAACCTTCCTAGAACATTAATATCTCTATTCGACATTCGATTTCATGTTTCAGTTAACCGTGAACTTTATAAGATTTCCTGCACCTTTATTTCCAATCTGAATACTACTTGGTTAATATTAAGTACCGTTTTCTATGCTAACGACGGTTTATCTTGTTCTGCACTGAAACAGCTTAACTAGCAAGTTTTAAACTACCCTCATCACGTCACTTATGATAAAGAAAAACTTAAACACTTAGTCAGTTTTAAACGCTCATTTAAATTTTGGTTTCTTTTGAAATAAACATTTTAAAATATGTTATTATTTTAGATTAACTTTGGTACAAATACTCACAAAGGAATATGTCAAAAACATAAGATTTTGATGAATAATTAAATCATAAATTTGATTCAAATTTGTTGAACTTGACAGCAAACGGGTTATTCACATTTTTAATGAAATTAAAACCATTTTGGTCACTAATTTTATGTAAAGCTTTTAAATATTAAATTTTATTGCAATCGGTTGAAATTGAAAAAAATTAAAGTATTTCATTTGAATAAAGTGTCACTAAAGATCAAAGATAAAATTGTAAATTGACATGTAGCTTTTCCATTGTCATTGAAATAGCAAAACTTTAGATGGAGTATTCCAGTAGAATAAGGGGGCGAATGTATTTGTTTTGACATTTTATCAAGTTTCCGTTTGACATATATCTCATTCTAATTACGACTGTTTTACGCAAAATATCGAAAATGCGTTAAAAATTCAAATCACGAATGGCAGCCGCCATTAAAACAAAAAACTTTCCCAAAGATTCGCTATTGGACCTGTCAAAAACAAGAAAATGGGAATATTTTTTTATTTGTAGGCGCGCGAACTTGTTACAGATTTTTTTAAATTTACAATCTTTTAAGGAATCTTTTAATAAGATCTTTACTAAGCGTTGTGCAATTTATTAAGATTATTATACACGTATTTCTGACTTCTGTTAATTGCGGTTTTAAGATTTCGTGAGAGAAATTGCATTAAATGAAATCAAACACCTTTTATTTATTTCTCAAAATATATTCAAAATACAAGATAAACAATATAAATTAAAATAAAGAAAATAATTTTAATTCATGAAAATAAAGTTACAATTAAAACAAATACCAAAGTTTATTTGGCATCAAATGATAAATATTCTGTCACCCATTATCGTTTAAAAGTGAATTAATCTGAGAAACTCCCAGATATTTTCTAAGAGGCAAGCGAATACGTCATTCGATAATTTTGTTGCTAATTTTAAAATATTTCAGAATTAAAACCCTAAACTGGTAACACAGAAAATTCTGGAAATATTTCTCGCCAAGCGTTACACTTTGGGTCGAAAAGTTTATGATATTCCTTTGCTCCTGAGATACTCGTAAAATAGACGTGAAACAGAAAAACGGATTAATGAAGCGATAAATTCGATTTCTTTTAATGAAATCCTCTAAATGTAGAATCAAAATCTGCTTACTTTGGGAAAATATACTCAAGTTACAAAAAGACAGTGATAAAAGACGATCACTTATTCCAGTTGTAAAATATTATATTTAAAAACGTATGCGCAGTTGACTTTTTTTCTTGATTAAGCGAAATAAATTTGGTGACCAATGTTGTCAACATCGTTCTCAATTTAATATTTTCCCTTCCTATTGTGGTTATTTATAAAGAAATGACGACATCCGATGGTCTAGTTGGTAAAACGTTGACCCTCCATTCAGGATTTCGGGTTCCATTCCCGCTAGTACAAAAAAAGAGAAAAAACTCAAGAGCTCTCAATCTGGCATAAAAGTTTATTGGGTAACAATACTTGCAAGAGTAGAGTAAAACTAGATGTGTGCGAGTGTTGAAGTCTCATCATGTGCGGAGTAGTGTTGCCAACACGTTCGATGACGAACCGCGTGTTCCAAGTCTATTTAAGTAAGTATTAACCATAAGACTCAATTACTGGTGTCGAAGACAATATTGTCTACTGGCCACGCTCTTCAACATGTCCGCATTATCAGTACGAATAAGTTGAGTGCTACCGAATAAGTAGAGAGAAATATCTTTAAAAAATATTGAGAGACAAATTGCTCAAATTATTGATTAAAATTTATATTAATGATTTTTTTTTAAGTTATCGGGAATTGTTTATTTTATATATTTTAATACAGCAAGTATAACCATCTTATTTTATCACTTGCAATTTGATTTACAATATTTGAGTTTTAAAACTTTTTTTGTGTGCATTAAATTAAATAACAAATAAATCCAATGTTCAATTAATTAAAACCCGATTTTCAGTTAGAAAGAAGTCAATAAATTAAAAAAAAAATTGGTAATCATTTGATACTGACAATTTAGAATAAAACATTAAGCAAAGTACCAATTCAAATTTGCTTAAAAGGTATTCACCGTTTCTCCAATAACAATACAACCATTACACGGTTCTTTTAATTAACGAAAAAGCTGCAGCGGCGAGGCAGAAAGCTGACAGAAAAAGCTTTTTGCTCTGCTTTCTCTCGAGAGCTTTCGCCACAATTAGGTTTGCCTCACTTTTCTGGACTAGAGAGCATTTATTTTGCCATGTAGGTCACTAACTAGGACTATTCTTCTAGAGAGAAAAAACGTATTTTTCGAAAATTTATAATGTCATGTTTTATTGTATAATAAGTATAATTTGGTTTCTGTTTTCTACATTGTATTCAGCAACGTTTTTATTGCTTTCACGTGCCCTAGAATATTTGTCAAATATTTTATTAAAACCTTAAATGTCTTTAAATTTAGTAAGACAGTTTAATAATATCTTTTCGCATTCGTACGTGTTGGAAATAGTACCTGGCGCTCTTCAACAACAAACAACACTATAGTTCGGAAATTCTAGGATAAGTCCTGTGACAGCTCACAAATTTGCCCCAATACAACCTAATGTAATGTATTTACCTAAATAACTGGCTATTTATTAAAATCGAGGCTTATATTAAAGTTGATAAAATAATGAAAATTACTGAACATCGTTACAAGGTTGTATTGGGGCAAATTTGTGAGCTGTCACAAGATTCATCCTAGATTTTCCGAACTATATAGCACACGTCTAACACGAGTGAGTAGTTACTTTTTTTAGTACCATCGAGAATCGGAACTTCTGGGTTGTAGACCATCATTTTACAAATTAGTCCACGGAATTTGAGTAATTTAGTCAATTCAGTATTTATGAACCCAAAGGCTCGATTAATAGGGCCTTAGACAATATTGTTTCCGACCTTGCTTTTCATGTCCGTGTTATGAATTTATATACCATATGCTTAGTGTTACCCATACGAATAATTAAATGAATATTATCTTTTTAGCTATCGTAAAGTAAACTTTTTGATCAGGATCGCTCTGAAGGTTTATTTATTTAACACTTTTATTGCAATACAATCTGGCGGGCTTATTGCCAGGTGGCAAACTCTTCCAACCAATCAGACAAAAGTAAATGAAGCAAGTTACGTGGTCGCATAAATCATTCAAATGACTATCCATCCCCACGAAATCCATAAACATATACGCGAGAACATGCCCACGAACCCCACAAAGACGGACAATCACCCGAGCATTATTTTTCATATAAAGTGAGATATCATCAATCAAAAGGAAAGGAAGGGATGGTGGAGAGGAAAGGAAAAGAAAAATCAGGAATGAAGCACGTTATTTCACTGACTAGAAATTAAGAGTTTTTTCAGTCGCTTCTTAAAGCATGCCAAGGACGGAGCGAGTCTTATATTGGTTTGTAACTGATTCCAGAGTCTCACTGCATGGACAGTAAAGGACGACGTAAAGAAAGAGGAGCGGTGAACTGGAAAGGCCAATAAACAATCTCTGTTTGAGCGTAGCGCTAATCCATGATTGGAAAGACGCTGAAAATTTTCGGCGAGATAAGAGGGTGCGGCGGGACAGTTAAGGATATTATACAATAGAGACAGTATGTAAATTTGGCGTCTATTTCTAACATTCAACCAGTTCAATGCCTTCTGGTATTAAGTTATATGATCGTACTTTCGTAGGTTGAAAATAAATCTTAGACACACATTTTGAAGACGCTGTAATTTGTCCAGCTGTTCCTCTGTAACATCCAAGTAACATACGTCCGCATAGTCCAGAATCGGAAAGAGCAGAGATTGTACGAGTAAAATTTTGGTTTTAGTTGGTAGGAATCTTTGCAACACTTTAAGGGAATGAAGGCTGAAGAAGATCCTTCGGCTTACCTCATTTATTTGATCTCGCCATGAGAGAATGTTATCTATTAGCACTCCTAGGTTTTTATCAGTTTTATGTAATGGTATGATAGAGCCATCAAGTAATATTGGAGGAAGTAAGGTTCTCTCCGAATCCGGAACCTAATTGACCTCTTAAGGAAAAGCCCCTAAATATAGGGTATATTAAATATTAGTCGGAAGGAATTTATCCAAAATTATTGAAAAATTCATTTTCAATCATCCAATTTATTTCACTAAGACCTGATTTAATTGTGGTATCCTTTAATTCTGAAATAAAAAAGGACACGAATTTTAAAATATAAATATTATCGTAGAATAAGTATTTTTGTCAATAATTTTAAGTACTTGTATAACCAATCCCATGTCCATTTGTATATAAAGACACTGTTGTGCCTTTAATAAAATAAAATATGCCACTTTAAGGGGCGAATATACCAAGATACATTTTGAACACCCTTTGACACCAAATTTTTGAACGTCTGAAGGCATCATAGACCCTTATTTTGTTTTGAGACTTTCGTGGTTCTTTGTATCATTTGTATAATTATAATTTATGACTTGTCGAATAATGAACAAATTTAAATTTCACTGTTATAAAATACTTTTCGGAATTTTTACCATGTTGAGATGACTAAAACGATGGTTGACGTGTCTAAGGCGTTGCAGCCTTCGTCTTCAGGATGATGTCAAAAAATAAAGTGAGCACGCAAGAATCATCCACCTAGCCACCCTCACTCGCAACCCCAACACATGTTTGACCTTCTCAGTCACCGCAGTGTGAATTTTTGATATCCTTCTTAAAACCTCAAAATCCTTTCCTAAGCGCACATTCAAGGCTGACAAATCCATTGGACATATCTTGTAATACAGAAGATCTGTGAAAAACTTCAAATAATTCCTGTTTGACTTTAACGCTTTGTTTATTGTGGAGGTGGCGTATTTCAATGCTGTACCCCCTAAATTCTGCAGAAGTATCATAAACAAAAAACGCCGAGATAAAGCTAGTTCGTGCTGAAGCGCCATTAATTAGAGGCTATCGAATATTATGAAGCACAGTTTGTTGACAATTTTCTTTTCGTGCCTCAAACACCGAAACTTTTCCAAAAAGGGTGTCACGTGTTTGAATATATCAAATCCCAAAATCAGCATAAAGGTAGATTTAAAATATTTTTGAGACTCGGGCAAATAATTTACAAAAAATGACTTCAGAGAAAACCAATATTACGTCGAGTAAACGATTTTATAAAACTGACTTATATTTGACGTCTCTGTTTCAATTTGAAACTAAAAGATTCATTATCATCATCATCACCATTACGCCAAGTCCAAGTATTAAATTAGGCAGAGAGAACAGATCTCCACTTCAACGAGATCTGTTCTCACCTTTCGTTTCTGCCACGGCTATATGGTACACTTCATGCATATTTTCTCCATATAAAGGCTTTTCACTCTACCTTATATTTAACACAAATTTAATTTCTTAGGTTATATCGCGTTTTTTAATGATCTTAACAACAAATTAAAGTAATTGCTTTTGAGTGCTTTTTATCTTGACTGCACACCCTTATCTATCAGGTCGGGCAGTATTTTATTTTATGAATAAGCAAGCTTTGTTTTGACGTAATTTTTCGGAACGGAACGTTAATTTGAAAAAAAAAGTTAATATTATTCAATATTTTAATTTTCACAATCGATTTATTCCAAGACAGTGGTTTTTCAAAAACATAATCATTATCAGATTTATCAGATGCGAACCATCTTTATTCACATTCAAATATATACTTTCATACAAATTTTCCTTCGTTTCCCTACCTTATCCTTATAGAAATTGCTCTCTTCTAGTTATACTCGTACTATTATTGTTTAGAAATAATTAGTCATTTTTACTTGAATTTTAATAAAAAATATGAAATCTATCATGGATTAAAATAACTAAACATATCCAATTCCGCCAGATTTAGTACGTACTCGTATAACTGACGGACTTATTGATATACGAAAAAAATCATTCACAATATGTTCCTAGGTAATGACAATGTCGAATATTTTTTTCTGAGCGATATTCAAAATTTTCCTATGTTGAAAGTTATCAACCGAAAATGACGGTTTTTGAAAAACGAGAGAGAATAATAAACATTTCCCCGTGAAAAGTTACCTGAAAACTCTAAATTTAAATTAATTTGATATACGAACAAACATTCCCGGAGGGAAAAACTGGACAACTAGATGAGAGTTTCATTTTCAATCATTTTCATACGATTTTAGACGGAGTTTAATTTAAAATATTCGTGACCTATTTATTTCACGGAATTTCGTCTAAAATAATACTTGACAAAGTTGCAAAAACGCAAATTACATTTTTTATGTTGTAATTTCTCTTATTTGTTTTACCATTTCATACACACCATCACGCCGTTTCACTGTTGGGGTAGGCAGAGAAGAGATATGTAGATTTCTTATCGTGTCATGCATATTTTGCCTCTTTTATATCCAAACACCTTCTCATACAATTCGTACGATTTTTCTGACTTTTTACATTTCTTTCTTTCGAAATATTATTCACTTGATCCAATAATAGTTTTCCTTGGTATCCCTCTACCACGCCCTCCTCACACATACGCACTGTATATTTGTTTTCTAATCTTTCTTCATTCATTCGTTCTACATGCCCAAATTATCTCAGAGTCCTCTTCTTCATTCTCCTTTATATATCATCTTAAATGAAAATTTACTCTACCATACATTGTCATCCCATGTATTATTTTTAGTGTACGCATTTCTACAATATTTATTTGACTCTTTTCAAATAACTTTTAACGTCCACGTTTCCCTCCCATACCAAAACAAGGACTGTCATCTTAGCAGATTTTGAGACTGTTGGATTCGAGTATAAAGGTTAAGTATCCAGTTGACTTTTTACCTTATCGCTAAATGCCTTCCAATATTTCTTGTGACTCTTCCTTCATTTGGATAACGCACACACGATTTTTTATAGCATTTATTCGACTTCTGTCAGTCTTTTTCTACTTTCACGTTTCACTCCTATATATCCAAGTTGGTACTAAAATACTGTTGTGCACTATAATCTTGATACTGATTTTGATACTGTACAGTTCAAATATAGTTTAAGTGCACATTTGACTTTGTTTCCTATTACTACACACCATTCGCTATCTCTCTTAACTCTTTCCCATCTGAGAAACTACTACCTAAAGAGTACATATCTTTAACTTGTTCTAAACTTTAACTGCTCACCCATAAATTCCATTTTTTTCGTTTTTATACTTTGGGATAAAAATGATTTAACAAAATCTGAAAAAATCAAACAATTTTTTATTAAATTTTTACTATCAAGAGAAAATATCGGTAACGCTATTGCGAGATTTTTTTCTTATTTTATTAACTTGTGTCCTGGGTTTAAATAACCATTGATTTTTTTTTATATGTCTTCAAATATTCTACAATATATTATATTTTAATATATTATACTGTCCTACATTTTTAATGTATATAGTACAACCTTGCGGGTTTATCACGATGTGGTCATCTTTTCCAGTCGGAAAGATGTGAAAGAGGTCTTGAGTTAAAACTTAAAAAAAAAATAGTTTTCTATGAGAATCGAACCCGTAACCCCCAGGCTGGAACATATGCGACTTACCAAATAGGCGAAGAAGGTCGTCATCATAAATTGTGTGTGTGATGATCAATCACTGCATTACATAAATTGAAAGGAAAATAGAAATGTTGAATACAAATTTAATCTAAGAAGTATGCCACATTTCAATAAAAAGTACCTTTTTGTTTTCAAAAACATTTTGTTCCCATAATGAAAACAAAAAAAGACTTATAATTCCAAATTCAGGTTAGGCAAACATCCCACAGAAGCTATTGTTGCCTGATTAAGCTAGTGTTCCGCAATTCTTCCTTTGAGAGGCTTTAATGATTACTAATTTTAATAAGTCGCTTGGTCTGATGTGGAACATCATAATAAGAATTAGGGTTTTCTCTTATTTTCCACTTGAACAGCATAAAAACGAAAGAAAAATAACATTTTCAAAAATTATATTACCTTTTTGTTGTACACAGTTAATTGTGATATGGAAATATTTTAATTGTGATATGATGTGTATTAAGTTAATTGTGATATGGAAATATTTTCTAATTGATCAGAAATGGGTTTAAAATGCTTAAACTTAATATCAGACTGCAACAATTTTTTCACAAATTGGATACCAGAGCTAATCGAACCCGCAACCAATTAGACCACGGATATTGTCCATAACAATTTGAATAATATTTTTTTATGATTAATCAAATTATTTATATATTTTTAAAGTATTGCTTTTTCAGTATATTCACAAAAAAAAACTAAGTTAAATCGCATATTTTGACAAGCAAATGTGTAAATACGAGTACATATAAAGGGTCTTTCAAATTGAGCGTTTTTTTTTAATTATTGGATTAAACACAGATGGCGTCGTGAACTTGCCTGGATCTTGTGACATTTGAGAAGTGTAATGTATGACATTTATAAAAATGGAGTCGTATATAATACAACAACGCGTTCAAATTGTTGAATTATTGTATGTATTGTAATCTCCGGAAACGGTGGTGTTAATTGGCCACCAAGATCATTTGGTCTGACACCGTTGGACTATTTTATCTGAGGTTACGTGAAAAGCCAGGTCTATAAGAATGACCCCCAATCAATTCCTGAACTGAATGATGAAATTATTCGCGTTATTGGTGAGTTAGAACCGCAATTATGCCAAAATGTCATCGAAAATTTTGACAAAAGAGTGGACATATGTGGAGCTGCAAGAAGTGGACATTTGGCGAATATTGTTTTTTGTGTTTAAATGTCATACAGTATACTTCAGTGACAAATGAAAAGATTTTTTAAACCAATTTGAAAGACCCTTTATATATTTTTAAGTTTTCGTTATTTTCTTAAAAGTTAAACTTTGCTCAAAACAAGTATAGCATGACCAGTTTTGAATTGATCTATTCATGAAAACGTATTTCCCAAGATACATAAATTATCTCAGATAACTGTCAATATTTATTTTATTTCTTCCGTTTTCAAATCACAATTTATATTCACCTATATTTTTTGCAAGTATAATAATCAAAATCTCGTAGGGCTATAAATTATGTTGTTAGAAGATTTACTGGCTATACCAAACGAATTGAACATTCCGATATTCTCTCCGTAATGAAGTTAAAAAGAAATGTTGAGTCAGAATAGGAGAAAGAAAAATAATCATTATGAAGTTAAATCAATGAAGTATGAATCGTTTATTTTGTTCCTTGAAATAATATAATTTTGTTTTATAAAACCGCACAGCAGTAAATAACGCTCTTAAATAACTTCAAAAAGTTAAGGGAGAATTTAAATGTTTATGGTTATTATTTCCAATAAATTAACCAATTGTTTCATCACCAATATCCGTAAAAATTGATACCAAGAGTGTAGTTTAGTTAAGTTCAAATCTACTACAACCCGCGTTATTATGGGGGGCAAAATAAAACCCCATCCAGCGCGATCGACATTACAAGATCGAAATCTGATTTAGTTATTAATAGCACGAAGTCACATAGTGCAGAAGAAGTTATTGCTTAAAGGGACTCCACTTCTGGTGACGACATGGTCTGAGGATTCGATAAGACTTGCAGTGCAATAATTATACTAAAAAAACGGCTTAAGGCCCGGAGTTCAAATAGCCCAGCAATTTGCCAGTATTTTCACAGAAAACTTCAAATACAACAAACGTTTCATTTGATGCCACAAGATCGGATTTGCTAAATCGGTTCAAAAATGTACCAATGTAAGGCAGAATAGAAATATCTTCGGAAATTACCTTTTGACTCGATTTTCATCGCATTGACTTCGTCACAGCTACCTTAAAATAAACATATTTTCTTAATATATCATACATGAACTCCAAATCCATTCTCGGCTAGACTCAGATTTATTTAACGTCAAGTCCTTTTTGATCATAATTCATATTTACACTTCCTAATATAAATTATTGCAGAGGTCTTGGAAAGATATACACATATGTAATAAAATATTTAAGACACGTTCTTGTATTTTTTTGAAATCAGTTTTTTTATTAAAATGGCATAAGAAATCACATTTTTCCAAATGTCAGAGTAAACAACATTTAATACTTGCTCTAACCTTAATAGCGTAAAATAGACAACTAAAAATGGATATTAAACGAAATGTTTTTCATCTTAATTCTCCTGTTTCTTTTTCTGAATTGTCTCTGCTTATTTTCAATCTCAAGATTTTTCATTAGGTTACAAATATTTTTTTTATTAATATTTTTTAACTCGCTTAAAAACACAATATAATAAATATATTACTATCTATAAAAACTATAGTTTGTTGAATTATTTTATGTATTGTAATCTCCGGAAACGGTGATGTTAATTGGCCACCAAGATCATGTGATCTGACACCGTTGGACTGTTTTCTTTGGTTACGTGAAAAGCCAGGTCTATAATAATGATTCCCAATTAATTCCTGAGCTGAGGGACGAAGTTATTCGCGTTATCGGTAAGTAAAAACCGCAATTATGCCAAAATGTCATCGAAAATTTTGACAAAAGAATGGACATCTGTGGAGCTGCAAGAGGTAGACATTTGGCGGATATTGTTTTTTGTGTTTAAATGTCATATGACCAATAAAATTTGAATGTCATACATTATACTTCAATGACTAATAAAAAGTTTTTTAAATCAAAGTAAATTGTGTTTTACTTAAGAATTAAAAATAATTAGAATTAAAAAAACCGCTCAATTTGAAAAACCCGTAATATCTTATATGGCATATGAAAATTTGTATCGAAAAATTGTTATATAAGGGATTAAGATTTTTTAATTTGGAATATTCAAAATAAATAACATTATTAGTTTTATAAGTTCCAAATTACTTGTAAAATGTCACGGGTCAAATTGTATACACAAGGGTTGAATAAATCATTAATTAAATGCTGACATTTTGAAGTGTATGTTAAGCTCTTTACAAGATATTCACTATCAAAGCAAAATGTGCTTTCAAAAATATAATTTGTTCTGTATGCAATAAATAGAACTATTATTAGGTTTTGATTAACAAAGCTTTAAGATACAAAGAAAAATAATCAAAGAAATTTGAATCAATAAAAGACGCCATGGTATGTAAATATACTATCGATTCTCGATTGAATATCCTCCTTAAATAATTGTTTATTATAAAGGTCTTACCTTTATAAACTCTCTGTATAATTTGTTTACGTGTTTTTATTATTTTTTCCTTATACTATCTTCTGTATACTATCGGTAGAAACATAAAATTTTATTGTCTTCGTAAGTAGGAATGGAAATGCCATCGGAGGCAAACGGTAGTATTCGCAAGCGAAGAATAAAGGGGGGAAAACACTACATTCCACATAAAAATGAAACATAATTGGTTTTTAAATATATGTAAGTAAATGCCAATTTATTGTATATTGTGAAGCATTGACTCAAAACTAGTGTGTTTGTAAACAATACCAAATTTTAGCAAAAATCTATGATTATAAAAGTAAAGATTGTAAAACTCGGATGTTGTTTTATGAATATTCACTTATTTTTTAAAGAGTATTTTTACATGATACGCCGAGAAAACAATAAACAAGGTTGATTTTATTTTTAATAAGTTTTTCTTTAATTTTTTAACTACATTTTTTCATAAAATTATTTTCAAAAATACCCAACAAATCGACATATCTCTACAAACATAATGTTAAGTTTGCAAGTTTTTATAGTAAATTTATTAATTATGATTTAATAATTAATTTAAGATACGTGTTTAAGATTTTAATTTAAGATTGTTTCGCTTTTTAGATTCATGCTTTCTTTAAACAAATCTGATATTTTAATTTTATTCACAAATACATGAAATATTAATATCTATTTACTAGATTTTGAAAAATTTCGTGTTTTATCGCATGAAATGATCATTTTAATCGTTTCCCTCCACCAATTATACCACAACGGTATTTCCTTTATCAACTTTTTTTCTGGTTGCCATGGAGACAACCGGAAGTTTGCCCTTCGTCCCCACATTATAATTGTAATATCCGTATTTTACATTTTCGAAAATTTACTTTTGCCTTCTCTACACCAGCTGGTGAAAAAACGTATTAAATTTTACAGTCTACACCCAAATTTTCCCCATCTTGGATGTTAACGGCAAAAACAACATTCGGAACGTGAATTTCAAATGACCAAAACCACATTTAGATATCCATTTCTTGACGCAGATAATCCGAAATATAAATTCACGAAACTCAACCACAAACTCTCTTTTGGAAAGATAAATATTTGAAATTTGTTTTGGATGCAAAGTACCGCGGTTAAGCGGGTTAAGGTGCTCTTCATTTAGTACTTATAATTTATTTTAAATATGACAAAGATGACTGTGTTATGAATCATCATCGTTCAAAAGGTTTGTATGGAATACAAGTTTATATTTATAAAAAATCATATAAGTTACGCACTTGCATTCTGAGTTATATCCTCGTACATATTCGTAAATCGGCGTGATCACAGATTTAACTACTTTTACAGGCATAAAACACATATAAATACTTATTATCCAACTTCACGAAATATCTAATCAAGTCGATATATGAGGCTTCAGATAAGGTGACACAATTTAAATCAAAGCTTTTTTATCTCGTTTTGGAAGATGTCTTCAAGAAATTTTACTGAAGTAATAGGAGCATCCACATCAATGGTGAATATTTAAACAACGCGCGGTTTGTCGTTGAAATCGTACTTCTTGCTAATGACGTTGGTAACATATAATGCTCACAGAATAAGTTGAGCATTGCTATGTGTATGGCTTACTACAGTAAAACCAATGTTATGAACAACACAGGTCAACAGTGCTTTATAGTAAAGGGTAACATGATCAAGATCCAAAAATTTCCAATAAATATCTTAACAGTCAGAACTTATCCGATGAAGGAGTAAGGTGTCCTACCATCGGACCGAAACTCCGAACAAGCTATCCATCACTTGGAGAAAGTTCAGTTTTACATAAATCCTGGGTAAACCATAACGCTTTGGAAGGAGAATCAAGTATCGAATTTGAGAGAAAACGCAATCAAACCTGGGTTGCGTTTAGTAAGCATCCTTTATTTTATAATCTTCGAAGTACTCGTATCATGGGTACCTAAAAATACCTACAAAATTCGTATGCCCTCCTAGTACCGATATTAGGGCTTGAGATAGCAACGTTTACATTGTAAATAATTTATAAGCTCAGGGTGATACAGACACAGAAGGCCATAAAAAGAAAAATTTTGAATATGTTATCGCAGGGGAAAAATTCGAACAAATGGATAGGATAACACGCCAATATCGTTGATATCGCCAAGAAAGTTGTCACACATACGGAACAAAGGCAAATTGCCTGATGTACTGATGATAGGTGTACTGGAGTTACGACCTGGAGTTACGACCTTGGCAGGGAAAAGAAGTGTGGGAAGACCCCTAACAAGATGGTCGAATCATATTAGAAATGTAGCTGGGAGCAACTGGAAGCAATGTGCCCATAAAATGAACTAGTGCAAGAGAGGAGAGGTCTATATACAACACTGGAGTTAACCGACACAGAATTATAAAGTGATTGGTACTTGATGCGTCGTAGTATAGGAGGTAATGAAGGATACCAATATACGGAAAAAAATCATTTAAATGACGTTAATACTAAACCATTATGGAGTTATTAGAAAATTAAAGTGTCTGCACTGAACGTTATACTTGTACGTAACGCCGCACATATTATGTATTCTCCTTCCCTTGTTTTGCTTCACAGGTTCTTGCAAAAAAAGTACATATCATTCGTAACTTAGATTGCAATACATTATCGTTTGTTTACAAGCAAATTTAAGGTTTGTCCTATGTTTCCACTTAATTACAACTTGACTTGTAAATTACGTGACCAATTAGATGATTTGGTTATAAAATTTATAAAAAAAAATATATAGTTGCCAAGTTTATGATAATTTACGTAATTTTTTTGGATTGATCTGTATTACTTTCTTCAATATGCCACATCACAAGCCACCCTTTATAAATATAATATAACGAGCCACAAAAATATATTTTCCCGTTTACTTTCGAAGATAACGATAGTAAAATATATTGATTGAAAATTTACGGGTATTAATATTTCAAACACAACGATAAACTATTCGGTTAACTTCTTCGACGCCATAAGTTTTCCCCTTTTGATCGTTGTACACAGGAAAAGAACGAAGCAAACTGTGTAAAAATTGAGCTGTATTCATCAAAACATCGATAAGAGTTTGACCAATTTGAAGTCATATGTGGGACCGTAAAGAAATCAGCTCCTTTCAATTTACCTTCCTTATTCATTATTATATCGTAATAATCTAGCTATCTGCGCAAATATCAGTGGCAACATTATTATATCATAATAATCTAGCTATCCGCGCAGTTATCAGTGGCAACATTATTGTATCGTAATAATCTAGCTATCTGCGCAGATATCAGTGGCAACATTATTATATCATAATAATCTAGCTATCCGCGCAGTTATCAGTGGCAACATTATTATATCGTAATAATCTGGCTATCTGCGCAGATATCAGTGGAAACATTATTATATCGTTATAATCTAGATATCAGTGGCAACATTAAATGTGACAATAACTTAGTGTAAATTACACTTGTTGTTCATTATTGAACGTTTAGATTTAAACATACTTTCATTCACCATTCCAGCTGAATTATTTTAGTAGTGCTTATGAAACGCCTTATATAAGCGCTAGTAAAATAATTCAGGTTGAAGATGTAGAAAATGTTAATTTATTACTATAAATTAAATGAATTGTATTTTTTTTTAAATTAACTACACAATTTTTACCTTTTGGTGGTGGTTCAAAATATTCAGTGTCAATAGTACAAAAGTTAACAATAACAATGAACTGACGTAAATAAAAAAAATAAACATGTGTGAGACATTATACTGCTTGCAGTTGCATTATTGTGAGAATACTCAGGTACAAGGGCTCCCCATTTGAAATTTGGCGTTCTGCAATAAAAATTGTTTTTGAGCTCAAAAAAAAATACTTTGAAATATGTATGAAAAATTAATTTGATATTTCTGTACCTGACAAAAAAAGCACCAAATCCCGTAAGTTTCGAAAAAAAAAACAATAAACTCAAACACAATAAGTTGAATGGCACTCCTGATATAAGAATGTTGAATGGCACTCCTGATATAAGAATTCAGTTATCCAAAGTTGAACATAATTTTGAAAGAATATTAGTAATGAAGAAGTTTAATCCTTCACATTAATTACAAATTCGAATAATAGCATTGGCTGTTCCATTATTTGCTTTTTTTGTTTTCAATAAGTTATTTTTGGTTTGTTTTATTTATAATCACAAACACTTTTCAGGGTTTCTACGTTTTTCATCATGGTGAAAAGGGTTCCAAAATTTAAAAATGTTGAGAACCACTGCTCTAGTGCAATGGACGGGGTATTTAATTACTGATGATTTATTCTCTTATGTGTTGGCTTTTCTTAAATCAATTTTAATGAGCATTCACTTGAGACCACTTCTTGTCAAGATTGTCTTGTGAGACAATATTTTTCTCCAAATCTTTAAAAGTCGTGCTGTTATAAACAAAAACAAGATATACCTTACTTCATCATTTATTGTGTACATTTGTTTTGAATATATGAACAGAGAAAATTGAGGACAATCTCAATTTTTCTTATTGCAACTTTGAAAAAGTAAAACATTTCAAGAGCAGATAAAATATTTTATTCGAGGCATTGTGAAAAGTTAAACAAGGGTTAGATAGGGGGGTGAACTTCATGTACGAGTATTTTTACATAAAAATGAATAATAGTTACCTTGAATCTTGTCACCATATATCGTACATTATTTTCACATAACAAAAGTTTTGGTATAAAAGATATCGGATGAAAAAAGCGGAAATTTAATATTTGTTCTGAGGAAAATATCGAAAAGATTTTTAAAAAATTAGAATAAGCAAAATATATGTATGTCACAAAAATACGCATTGTATTGCAAAAACGACGGTTCAAGCAATAATTTCAATGACACGGAAAAAAAAACACATACGTGGGCATTAAAATGGAATGTTTATATAATACAATAATTTTGTGTGTCAGTAAACCAGATTCATAATGTTTAAAAATAACATCGATAAAAGTGACCAAACTTCACATCTATAAAGTTGTTAATTTATTTTATATTTATTTGTTATTTGTTGTACCATAGAACCACAATATTGGGAAATTTGATAATCATATTTTTTAGTCGAAACCCATGATGAAATATTTTGAAGTTGATTGTTTTTGGTTTGCGGCAAATCCTTAAAATTTTTATATTGATAACAATCGACTGCAAAATAATTGAGTTTGTTGTCATTTTATGTTCGTATACGTAGAACTAAATACAAGGCACAGTTTGGTTTACCAACACATCGATTTTATAATTAAAATAAAACTGACATTTAAGGGGCTTTTGATTGGTGTAAAAGATAAATCAATAGCGCTGATATATGTATATCATCATTGTAATAACAAGTTGTTAGTGATTTTGTTTTGTATGATTCGAAGGTAAATTTCGAATGTGTTTTACTATAATTTTGTTTTATAGTGTAAAGGAGTGTATTATAAATTGTGAAGTATGTCACTTGTCATATAATACGAGTATGTTAGCATTTATTCAGCCTTACTTAAACGTATTGGAATATATTTTTATCAAAGTTTATCACGCTGTATAGAAAAAAATAACTACATAGTTTAGTTTCAGTAAATAACAGATTAATATTTATGAAACATTAACAATGAAGATAATTGTCAGTTAATATTTTACAAACGAGAACAGCAGATCGTTAATCCATGATACTATTTTTAACAACATTTTTCCATGAACTTGAAAATAGCCCTACATCTGTACCTTAGCTTAAGAATTTTATTTCATAGGTAAAAATGATTTTATTTAATATAAATAAGTTTTGTGAGTGGTGTGAAAGGTTCAACTAGCTCTTAAAAAGAAATGTTCCAACTTCTTCTCAAGAATAAATTAGAAAGAAAGAAAAGTTTTTTCAGCATTGAAGGTAACATGTTTATTTGTTTTATGGATATTTTAAAGAAGTAAGGGAACACATTTATGAGTCGATTTCAAAACGCCATTAGAGAAAATACATATAAATATGAGCATTTCACAATTATATTTTAATTGTTTTTACATAAAACAATATTGTTTTACAAAAACCACCCTATTTCGACAAATTATCATATTGCTAATTTGTCAACACGTTTATTTATCTTTTAAAGAAAAACATAGACAAAATTACGGTAAAAAAGAAGTTTCGATAGTTTTAGGCGCTGAACACAATACATTATGAACAACTTCCTTAAAAAATCAATCGCAATCCCGTAGCCCCAATTCTAGAAAAACTCAATTTTTTGAAGGACGAGGTAAAAACTATTTGCTAATGGTCTTCAAGAGCTCCGAGAGTAGGGCCCTGACTACATATTATAGTCTATCTGTGGAACTATGCAATACTCGTAATCTGATTTTTTTCAGGGGAAAGTTAAAAATGATCCTAACACGATAAATCATAGAATCGTCAGTGGGGTTCTCTCTCACTAAATGACGCCAAATAATAAGTTAACATCTTTTTTTTTTATTTATACCAAGTTATTAAATGTGTTTTTGCTTAACGTTAAGAATAAATACGTACTTATTTTTGAGTCAAAAATTACTTTTAGCCAAAAAACTTCTTGTGTTATGATAAAAGTAATATAATAGATAATTTAGAGGATTAATAAGAGTTTAATATTCTCGTCTACCGGAAATCGAGAGAAAATTTTGAAACGTTAAGATCTTGAAAAATTTTTAAGACATTGTAAAAATCAATGGGCAATAGTGAATTAGGTTTTACTTAATGGGGCGTCCCGTAATTCTAAAATAAAGACATTGAGAGATTAGTTCGATGCCACATACACCCACGCTGTTATGGGGGACTAAATAAGTCCCCATCCAGCGCGATCCACATTTCTTTATTTTTTTTCATAAGCGCGACGTCACATAGTGGTAAAAAAAGAAATGCTAAAAGAGACTCCTTCTCCGATGGCGACACACTTGTGTGTGCAAAGAATACTGGTGACGATGGACTTATGGTCTGACATCACAACAAAAGGGGAATTACTCGCAACGCGATTTTTCTTCTTCTTACAAAGTGGCTTAAGGCCTGGAGTGAAAACAGCTTAGCAAATCGCCAGTACTTTCACAGAAAATTTCAAATGTAACAAAATTATTCTTTGACGCCACATGATCGAAGTAGCCAATCGGTCCAAAGATGGACCGATGTAAGGCTAAGAAGTTCCCTTCGGAAATTACTGACTTGATTTTCCTCACAGTACTCAAGAGGTTGAAATATTGAAGTGGGCTGTTTTTCTAAACCGCATACATTACGTTAATAAATAAATAACAAATTTATTAATACTAATAAAGAAGTGCATTGCCGCGTGGTAACGCACTGGACTTTCGTAGGGAGGTTGTCGGTTCAAGCCCCGCGCCGTGTAACTACCTTTGAATGACACAGGTATTTTTTCCGCTAAGTATCGGGGTAAAAGGATACCTATAACTACAGTCATATGTATTCTTTCAAAAAGAGAAAAAAAAATGTTCCGGTGTTCTTCGATCGTATCACTTCAGTGTACCATCGGATCCAGTATAGCGGTGTGCCCGGTGATTTTGCTGATGTGCAACGGCGCAGTTTTGCTTTCCAGCTGATTTGTCGTTGGAATGCCGAGGAGATCCTCGACTACGAGGCCAAGCAACGATCGAATAAACAAACGATCGAGTATGTGAATATATATCTTGTGATTTCAAATTATTCATGTTTTCAATCACCTTCATATCCATACAATTAACTTTCTCACAATAGATATACACCCCACTAATAGGAGGGTGACCAGAGTGCAAGGATGTCAGATGTTTTTCAGTCCACACCCTTCCACTTGTAAACCATATAAAACAAAAAAATATATAGTAAACGAGTAATTGATACAATTATCAATATAACGTGTGCAAACATTGTTCAAAATATGAATTCACACACACACACAGACACATTAACTGATTAACAGAGTAACTGTCAGTGCCAAGAGAAGAAAGAAAATAAGAGTCAAATAAATGTTGACAAAACAAATAAATAAACTAGAAGAAAATGTTATGATAGCTACAGAGCAGCAAAAAAAAAAAGAAATAGCTGAAAACAGGCCCCTTAATAGTGTATTACAGGGTTCACTGTAGGGTCGGAGAAGATCTAGTGGTCGAATGTTTAATGGCTGGATAATGTGCACTGGGATACCCAAAAAAATTGTGTCTGAAAGTAACAATAAGCTTACATATATAGTAAGTGCTTTTAGTATTAAAGATGTTGGAAATGAGGTATACTCAACAGATACACAAAAACTTTGTACGTGAAAGCTTGTTTCACGAAGTGCTTGTGTTTTCCAAATGAAAAAAAATTTTGAAAAAGCTTTTTTTAAAATAGACCAAACTTATTGTATAATTTAAGAAATACTTACTCCAAGAGTGTAAAAATGACAATGATAAAGTAGTGAGAAACGGGATACAGGAAATAGTTCTTAAAATCTTATTCATGTTT